>PYHX02000467.1:118985878-119288130 GCA_004302925.2 Cochliomyia hominivorax | reverse complement strand
AATAATATTCATCAATATAAAGAATTTATTATTGTCAATTTGAATAAAGTATTATTCAAATTGAATAATATTTATTCAAATAATGCAGTTATTTTTAATTAGGAACTCAACTAGTCATTTTGAAAATTTTTCCTCAATTTGAAGATTTACTTTTCGTTAACGGAATTTTCGTTATGTTGAATAAAAGTTTCGTTAGCTGATTTATAACCTACATTTCTTCTTTTTCGTTGTATTTTGCTACCTTTTTGTTTCAGTGTAGCTAAAAATAAAATTCTTACTATAAAGTTTAAATTAGAATTAGAACTAAAGATTAAAATTTATCTCAAAATTATAATTAAAATTTTAAGAAAGTTTTAATTAAAATTTAAATCTTACATATATAACATGAATCTGGCCTATGTTGGGACTTATAGACAGCTAAACCACTGGACCCGAAAGTAAATAGGCTATAAAAAATTTCGATAGGACCAGGGGGAGAGGTACCCCCAACCAAAGAAAGATATTGACCATCCAATATATCTAAATAAAATATAACAGTCAGAATTTTTCAAAATTTAGTTTTTTTCACTTCTTCAAGAAACCATTTTACTGGACCACTTGTAAGACGATAGGACCAAAGGGAGAAGTAGCCCCCAAACAATGCAATTTTTAATCATCGAATATTTTAAGAACTACAACTACAACAGTTTCTAGGAGAAATGAAGGATGGATAAGATCAGGGGGAGAGGTGTCCCCATACAAAGAAAATATTGAACTATAATGACAATAGTTCTAAAATTCTACCCCAATCACTTTCTCAAGAACTTGTTTTACTGATCAAAATATAGGACGGGTGGGATCAAGGAGAAAGGTACTCAAATACAAAACAAATATTACTAATCGAATTTCTAAGTACTTTAAAGCGGGTGTTTTTAAATTGGTTCCAATTACTTTCCCAAGGATTTTTTACTTTATTTTAATTCAAAATGTTGGACGGATGGGACCATGGGGAGGGGTGAAAACCCAATTTATAAGGCCGGCAAAGCGCACCAGGTCCTAGCTAGTTTTTAAATAAAAATTAAATTTCTTTATTGTATTTATAATTTTGGAATAAAAACGTGGGAATGTTGTTATAGTTCCACATTTAGGGGGAGTGCTCGTGAAAATAGTTACATCCGAAATTATATCCAAGTTCACGGAGAAGGTAGTGCTCGCCCAGCCCCAAGCTAAAAACCTATGCTTTTCTAAACAACTCCAACTTCAAAAATACCTTGAAAATAACTGAGTTTAATGAATTTCAAAATGCAACTCTGTTTCAAAATCCTCGTTATGCTCTTCAAACAAGATATGAAATAAATTTTATAAAATCTTGATTCAGTTGTTCAAATATTTTAGGGATCATTTTTGTACAATTTCGGAAACGAAATTTTATATTCAAAATATTTTTTATTAAAATATTAAATATTTATAAAAAAATCTCTTTTCGTATTGGAATTATAATAATAAAAACGTTAATAATATTTTAATATTTCTGCATAAATTATTAATTAATTTATGAATATTCATCCAAGAATTGATGATTTTACACTTAATTACTTTTTTAACCTCAAAAAGTAATAATTAGCAAAAGTGTTGATGAATTCCTTAATTAAAGCGATTAATCAAAAATATAAACGAATTTTGTGTTAAATTTACAAAATTAATTTCTTTATTTTTTTTTTGTCTCTAAATGTTCATTTAATCAAATCTTCATTTGAAATAGAATATTTTTAAAACGGATGTTTTCCTTATCACTGAATATTAAATTAAAGTAAAAAAGAATACTTTATTCGGTTGCGCCGAATTTAAAATCCCTTTCAACAGTTATGAAAATATTTACGCGAGTTCAAAAAGGCTTCACATGTTTTCAATGAAATCGGTCAAAATTTGATAACCTTCAAGCATTAAACCCTTTTCCGAATATGGACTGATGATTTTCAAATTAGAGACATATATTAATTCCAATAAACTTTATTTAAATTCTTAAGTGTTTTAATTTTAAAATTCTTTTCCGAGAAGGGAAATTTAATCGTTACTCTTCCCAGTAAAATTGGTTCCAGAAGGAGGCTTGGCATTGAAGCTATATCAATATATGGGCCGATATTTTTTATTAATTTTTATTATCATTAAAAAGTGTTAGATAAATACTTGTGTGAAATTTCAATAAAATTGGTCCATATTTAAGACGTTTATAAACCCAAAAGCGTTTTTCGGAAAGGGACCTTAAAAACATATATTCTAACTTGCTTTTACCTGTTGCGTTTTCTTAGTCCAAGATCTCGAAAGAAATTTCAAAACTCATAATGTGTATTAAAAAACTTATGCTATGGACATTTATCCAAATTCCCCATGTCCTATCCGTTCTAAAATTTTATTTAATATTTTCATCTCACGGGAGCTTTCCAATGGTTCTACATTTTGTCCAGTGAAACTATTTGGAACCAAATTTTAGAACTTCCGCTACTATAGTTGTTCAAATATTTGATAATCATTATTTCCTTAGTATGGCGGTTTCCGTCTCCCTGGTTCTATCGGTTCTACATTTTGTTCACTAAAATAGTTCCTTGAGAAAGTGATTTGGACCAATTCTAAAAACTCTCGCTGTTAAAGTTCTTTAGATATTAAATAATCATTATTTGCTTTGTATGGGGGATCTCTACCCCTGGTCCTATGCGTTCTATATTTTGGCCATTAAAAAATTTCATTGGGAAATTAATTAGAACCGATTTGAATACTCCCGCTTTTACACTTCTTTAGATATTCGATAATCAACATTTTCTTTGTATGGGAGACACCTCTTCCCCTGATCCTATCCATCCTACATTTTGTTCCTTGGAAAACTGATTGAAACAAAATTTGAAAATTCTCGTATTTCTTAAATGGGGTCTACCTTTACCCCTGGTCCTATAGACATTTTTTTACAGCCTTTGTTACTTTCGGGTATATGGAGATCATTCTGTGAAAATTTCAGCGAAATCGATCCTATAGTCCCTGCTGAATTTCAATAGAATTTTTGTAAACTTGAAACCACATTCCGAGATGGGTCCTTATATTGAATCAAGGACATGATTTTAATACATCAATATAAATATATTTCAGATAATGATCTTTAATATTTCGTCCTATATGACAGACTGATTTTTGTGTGTATCAAAATTTTTCACATTATTTATCTTCGTATTGATCCGATTTTTTTGTACGATATATAAGTATATATATGTATGGTACAATGCTGTCTTAATCCAGTTACGTTTTTAATGACAAGTTATGAAAAGTTTTTCTTCGGGATTTTGAGATGGTCTCAGATATCGGTCTATAACTTTATTGTTAATGGACCAATTTAGCTCGTTTTAAATAACAAACTGCTGCTTAACGGACAATTGTTCTAGGCGTAAGAATGATTCCAACAGAGTGACGGTCAGACGGATATAGCTCATTGCGTTACACACGAATGACAAAGCTAATATACCGTCATCACCAGTTGTGGTGGTGTAGGGTACAAAAGTTTATTGTTTTCATTTTAAACTTTAAAGAAATTTTATTGGGGAAAAACACAGACAAAATTTTTTGTTATGCTTTTAATTTTAACACTTTTATTTCTAGCAGCCAATTAAAAACGTCTTCTTTTTTAGGTTATGTCGAATATTTATGTCGAGATATTTCACTTTGTCAGATAATTAATCATAATTCAATATTTTATGTTTTTTATATTTAGAGAAAAAGATAAATAAATTTGTATATTTTTAATAAAGTCTTCTTCTTTATTTGTTTGTTGTTAATGTCTCCTCGATTACTTTTTAATAGAAATTAATGGGTTAAGAAAAGAGAGAAACACATTTTTTGTGTTCTTTGTTTTCTTCTTTAACCCTTTTTAATCACCTATAAATTGATTGCTTTAATAGCATTAATAAACCCACTAAAATATATTAATTTTATATTTTTGTTTAAACGTCGTTCTCGTTTTCTTTTTGGAATTTTTTAGGAAAAACTATAAATCTAAAATACAATAGAGAAAATCAATTTTGTTAGTTAATATAATAAGACATGAAATTATAGACATTTTGTGGAAAAGAAAGAAATTAAATTATGAACATTAAAATTGTATAAACATAGAGATACCCTACATGTGGCATAGGAATTATGTTAAATGGTTTAAAGTCATTAAAATGAAGAGATATTTCGAAAAGCAATTAATATACCGAAAATGCCAGAATGTTATATTCGGCTAAGCCGAATCTTTAGTACCCTTCACCACAAATGCGTATGGTGAAGGGTACTTACACCTTAACCTTACAATATAAACAACTTTTTCTTAAATATAACACTTTATGACTCATAAAATACGTTATATATTCGTCTATAATCTTTTTTTCGACTGAACCGATTTTGATGATTTTTGGAATGAAGTAATGAAGAACATATAACTTAATATTATGGCGAAATTTAATTTAAAATTATAGATTTATAATTGGCAATTTCATAAAAGTTCTTCAATTGAACTTAGAGATTGCCTCAGATATCGGTATATATCTTTTAAAACTTCTCAGGCCATGGAGCTCTATCAATTATTATGAATGTGAGCGAGTCATCAAACAGACGGACATAGCTAACTCGACACAGATTTTGATTTGTTGCAAGAATATATATACATTATGAGGTCCGAGATAAGTCCTTCTTACCATTGCACACGGAATGACGGAGTTAATTGTCGCTTGTGGTGGTGAACATCACATTTTTATTAACAAATCGGTTTTAAAAAATCAGAATTTGAATTTAAATAGGCGTTTTAACTGAATTGTTAGCGCTTAGAACCTCGGCGGTTTTTGAAGGATTTCATTTTGAATACAGAGGTACTTCGCCACAGTTGTTATTGTTGCCGGAAAAACCGAATACGCGTGGAGTTTTTCCACTTTTAAGGTCAGCCAACTTAGTTTTCCTGAACTAAGCCGCTGGATCATCAGAAGAATTCAAACTAACCTGACCTGATGTTATCATCTGGATATTTAGGGTTACTGTAGCATTCCACTCACTACAGCTTGTATCCGCCACAGTGGTAGCAGAGTCCCCGGCGATTACGAAGCCCCTGACCATTTAAATGGGGCATAACTTTTTTCTGGTATATAAAATGATGCCACCCACCCACTATGGGCAACAGACGCTTGTGGATTCGGGCGGATGGTTTACTCAAGAACCAATTATCCACAAAAAGTGAAAGAAGAAGAACCTAGTGTGGTTTTTACCTGCCGCTTCACAAGGGAAACAGACGCTGACAGAACATTCTCGAAAATCTGTTTAAAATCCATTAAAGGAATAAAATTGTGAAATATTGTTTTTGGATAAAAAAAACAACTATAAAAGATTCCGAAATACCAGTCTGATCTTCTTAACTTGACATTCGTATGACAAATTTTAGTTGTATGAAGCGAGATCGTTCTTGAACTATCGAATTTTAAGTATAACAATTTAGGTGAACCATTTTTGGATTCAGTGTCCTCCATCTAACTAATAACTGTAGACGGATTTTAGAAGATATATCCGGACCCTTGAAATTCCAATTCTAATTTATTCATTTGTTTTATGTGATCTTTTCATATTGAATGATCGTCACAACCAACCAAACATTCTATAGGGTACTTAGTGAAATCATATTTTTTCTTGATTAAACAAAAACACACAGATCAATTCTCTTCTTTTTATTAAATTTGACATAAATTCGAGTCAAATTAAAATATAAGAAAAATATCCAACTGTTACAAAATAGAAAATTAATAAATTTATTTGTTTAAGACTCTGAAAAATCAGAGACATTAACTAATTGACACTCTATTGTTTACCATTGTCCAGTCAACAGGAAAAGAAAAATAATGACAAAAACACCAACAACAACATCAAGAACTAGAAGTATAAGAAAAGACTTTAACAAAGATCGATGGTCACCGTTTAACGTTTTTTTTTCTTCGATTTTATTATTATTTTTGTTATTGTTATTGTTGTATATAAATTTGTGAATAGATAATAGAGATCGCTGTTGGAAATCTACATCCACTCTAAGCCCCTTTCATTGCTCCTCTCTATTCCTTCTTTTTCTTTTTTTGGAATAAAGTTTACGACATTTTCATCTGATCTGACCTGATCTTTTGTCTTAAATAGCGTTTTGTTTTTTATTAATCTTATGAAAGAGTTGGTGGATTAAATATTACAAGATCACTATATTTCTTCTTCTTCTCTTTTGTTGTTGTAGAATTTTTTTTTACTGAATAGTTGATCACCATTTAATGTTAAATAAGATGTTTTATTTGTTGCTTTTTATCAAATTTATGTGAGTGCTAAATTATACAGCGGGATATTAAATTTGTGTCTATATTTTAGTAACGATTTTAAGTGATCATTCTGAAAATAAATTGAATGTTGTGAGAACAAGAGAATAACACATTCATACCTCTACAGGCGTCGGTATAAATTATCTTCGTTTTATTTTCTCTTTTGGTGTAAATATTTTAAAGATATTTTTTGTTGTATCCTAACATTTTCTTCATAGAATATGATCATTTTATATGATCGGGAGGGGGGATAATTAATAATCTTTTAACTGGTATTAAAATTTATGTATGTTTGTTTGTGGTGTCGTTAATTTAAGGTGTTTAACATGTGGAAAAAATGTAAGAAAAACATTAAAGAGTGAAACTGCTATAGTCGGCTATGATGAATCTTTAATACCCTCCACCACAAAGGCATGTGAAGCAAATACATTAGGTGTCGTACATAAACATATACACTCAAAAAGGTATACAATACAAAAAAGTTTTTCTGAAATATAACTCAGAAACACTTAATGGGCCATAAAAATAGTTTGGGCTATAACTTTTTTTAACTGAACCGATGTTGATAATTTTTAAAATGAAGTAATGAAGTACATATAACTTTATGTTATGGGAAAATTTCATTCTAATTTATCAACTTAATATTGATTATTATACAAAAGTTCTTTGTTTGAATTTAGAGGTTGCCTCAGATATCGGTCTATATCTTTTAATATGCTGAACCAATTTTACTGGTCTTAAATAGTAAAATTCTCAGGAATATAATAAACACTCAGGCCAAATTTCATTGAGCTCTGTCAATTATTGTGAATGTGAGCGCGCCACAGACAAACGGACAGATTGACAAGGCTAAATCGACTCAGATATAAACATTATTGTGTTTGCGATTATTTTCTCTTAGCATTACACACGGAATGACAAAGTTAATATAACCTCTTCACCACTTGTGATGGTGAAGGGTATAACAAGTAATTTGGGAAGATAGAAAAAAATATTGTTTTCTTGGAGACAAATTTATCAGGTGAATAGTTTCACAGTTTTATGTCTTTTTCTTGTTTTGTTTTGTCTTCTTCTTCTCTTTTTAGTTGATAATTAATGTTTATTAGTTTTTAATCCTTAAGCGTTTGATTGTGCGTAACCACTGTTCAGTGACATGTTAATTATAGACACCTTTTAGCTTGAAGCTGTAAATACAGGTGTTTACTATTGATATCGTCTTGTAACAAGCTTTTTTTCTATGTGTAAATTTTAGATGAATAGAAGAGAGAGAAAAGAAACAAACATAATTAATTTATTATGAATGTTCAAATGATTTTTCATAATTAAATTTCAAAATCAGATACCGAGAAATGAGTGATTACAAGATATTTTCTATATCTATTTCGACTGCGCCGACATTTGAATACCCAACCACCACATTTATATCTTTACAAACTTTTTTGGGGAAAATAGACCCTGAAAAGGCAATATAATTCCTAATACGTCAAAACACTTTAACGAAACCAGTTGTACCGTGGGGAGACAGTAAACAACTTGGGAAACGCAAACGATCACCAACCGTACCTTATGTCCACCAAAATCAATAGATCGCTGGAAGGTGTTTTGAAGGGAAACAAAAAGTGTATACAAGTGTCTCTATTAAAGAAATGATAGGATGCCTCTTAGGGTAAGGCCATGTTAAAATGACTTAATGAGAGCTTTGTAAATTGAATCCTTGTGTCACTTTTAAGAAAGTCGGATATCTATTGGAAGAAATCTTGGTGAGTGATCACAAATTACCTCTTATTTTGGTTTTAAAAATATAAAAAAAAAATATTTAGAAATCATTTAGTGGAAGATCACAAATAATCGCCTGTTTGGCTTTCAGCCTTCTGATCGCGAAATTAAAGATTTTTAAATTAGCAAAATTTCGATTTTTAGAGAAATTTTCGCTCCAAAGATTTTCAAAATATAAGGAATTTAATTTATTTGTATAAGAAAACTAGAAAATAGTTTTTACCCGGTGCGTTTTGCTGCACAAATATTCTCCTCAGTCCTGGATGTAAAAAAGAAATTTCACAAATTGCGACGTGCACATAAAAAAGTGATTGGGACCAAAGTTTTAAATTGTTGCTTTTATAGTTCTTCTTATCAAATATCTAAATAATCCATATTTGAATTGTATGGGGTATACCCCACCTCTTGGTCCTATCCGTTCTACATTTTGTTCAGTGAAAGAGATCATTTAGAAAGTAATTTAAACCAAATTTCAGAACTTTCGCTTTTATAATTCTTTAGGCATTCGATTATCAATATTTGCTTTGTATAGAGGGTACCCCTCCCCCTAGTCCTATCGGAATTTTTTATAGCCTATGTTACCTTCGGATATATTGGAATCATTCTGTGAAAATTTCTTCAAAATTAGCCCAGCTCTTTTGGAGTCTATACGTTACATGCATACATACATACATACATACATACATACATACATACATACATACATACATACATACATACATACATCCATACATATATACCTCATCTTACTTGATCGAACATTCTTATTTAGGAAAATATACAGGAAATTTTAGATTTTTATAGTTTTTCGTTTAAAATCAATTTTCGAATAAGTTTTTTTGAGTGATCACAAATTACCTTTTGTTTCGATGTACGAAATATATATTAGAGACTTAAAATTGTTTTTTTGGTTTGTTAAAAAAGGAGTTTGGGAGACGTTTAGTAGTAGATCATAAATAAGACTCTTCTTTCACTCTAAAATCGGGAATGAAATTTTGTCATATTTATAATAAAATTAACGAATTATTTTAAGACATTTTGTTGGGTGATCATAGGTGATCTTCCAATCACTAATTAAGAAATTATTATTTACTTTATCATAAGTTATCTTCCTATTCGGTTGATCGACAGGCAGACTACATGCAGATAAGCAAATCAAGGATTTCAGATAAGACTTTGGCAAAAATTCAAAATCTTTTTGAATTGATCATTTAACTCTTTTTCCAAAATGTTCACTAATTTAAGAAAATCTTAAGAATCTTATCTTAATTGTTTTACAAACGACCCTCGTATTTAATCATATATACAGTAGTAGTAAATCCATTTTTAGACAATTTATTTATCAAATAAAACAATTTTTAATTCTTTTTTTATTTATTCAATTTTTATTCATTTCACTGTTTTGGTTAATTTTAATTTGTTTTTATTTATTTATTTTTATTTTTTAAATTTCTAAAATTTTTTAATTCTTTCAGACTTTTGAGTCTTTTTTTGTTTTTCTTTTTTATAAAATTTGCATTTGTTTTTGCTTTTGTATTTAATTTTATGTCAAAAACAAAACAAAATTTATTGATATGCAAATTCAGTATTTTATAGCCAATTAAGGCGTTCATTATATTGTATTTAAAGTTGATTTTGGTGAATTTATTTGACCAGTTGTTAAACGGCTTGATTGGCTTTGGTGAGACTTAAATCTCTCAAATTAATTGTTAATACGAAAGAAAAAAACACACACACACACATACAAACACAAAGTCATATGAGCGTGTGTATATGTGAGTGTTAATAAGAATTTTTTTAAATCGTTAAACAGTTCCAAACAAAATTATAGGCACAGCAAGCATTTTAATTTTTCTGAAAATATATAAGAAGATAAAATCATTTATTATGAATACAATTATAAGTGGTTTCACTAATACATACATTTATTTTACTAAATTCACAAAATATAGAGTCTGCAATTTGCCATACAAAAGTATTGGTACACTCAATCTTACATGTTCATTATTTTTTGGAAATTTTAGAAATCTTGCATCCATGAAAAAAAGTGTAACATTTTTTTGCATACAATAAATCATTATGTGTCAGTTCTAATCGGCTAAAAGTACAATTTGTCTGTAACACCAATAATAAGCCCAAAACAAAAATAAACTAGTGAGCGAAAGATAATTCTGCACCTGCATAAACAAAGCAAGTCATCAGATCAGGTCAAATAATAGAACGAAGTCGTTTAAATATGAGAAGAGTCAAATTTTCAAAGTTCGAATAGAACCAGACGCTCTAAAGTTTTAATTCGCCGTAAGCAAATTGTTCGAGAAATTAAACACACTCCTAATAAAACATTTACCGTAATTACTGCTGAAGTTCGTGGGAAATATAACAAAAATATTCACCCTTTTTACTGTTAATAAAGTGCTGCATGATGCTGGTTATAGTTACTGGATGTAAAAAGAATTAAGCGTTTAGGGTATGCGCAAGAGTTTGAGAATCAGGAGCTTCTCTCCGATGAAATCAAATTTAATATATTTCGTAATGATGGCCGAACAAACGTATATAGAAAGCCAAAAATAGAATATGAGACACAATTTTTATCCTTCTATTAAATGCAGCAAAGGTGGTGTATTACTGTAGGGCTGTATGTCATCTACCTTACCCACCACAGTCTCCAGACCTTAACTCAATTGAAAATTGTGGACAGACGGGACATAAAAGTAGTTTGGGCTATAACTTTTTTTAACTGAACCGATGTTGATAATTTTTAAAATGAAGTAATGAAGTACATATAACTTTATGTTATGGGAAAATTTCATTCTAATTTATCAACTTAATATTGATTATTATACAAAAGTTCTTTGTTTGAATTTAGAGGTTGCCTCAGATATCGGTCTATATCTTTTAATATGCTGAACCAATTTTACTGGTCTTAAATAGTAAAATTCTCAGGAATATAATAAACACTCAGGCCAAATTTCATTGAGCTCTGTCAATTATTGTGAATGTGAGCGCGCCACAGACAAACGGACAGATTGACAAGGCTAAATCGACTCAGATATAAACATTATTGTGTTTGCGATTATTTTCTCTTAGCATTACACACGGAATGACAAAGTTAATATAACCTCTTCACCACTTGTGATGGTGAAGGGTATAACAAGTAATTTGGGAAGATAGAAAAAAATATTGTTTTCTTGGAGACAAATTTATCAGGTGAATAGTTTCACAGTTTTATGTCTTTTTCTTGTTTTGTTTTGTCTTCTTCTTCTCTTTTTAGTTGATAATTAATGTTTATTAGTTTTTAATCCTTAAGCGTTTGATTGTGCGTAACCACTGTTCAGTGACATGTTAATTATAGACACCTTTTAGCTTGAAGCTGTAAATACAGGTGTTTACTATTGATATCGTCTTGTAACAAGCTTTTTTTCTATGTGTAAATTTTAGATGAATAGAAGAGAGAGAAAAGAAACAAACATAATTAATTTATTATGAATGTTCAAATGATTTTTCATAATTAAATTTCAAAATCAGATACCGAGAAATGAGTGATTACAAGATATTTTCTATATCTATTTCGACTGCGCCGACATTTGAATACCCAACCACCACATTTATATCTTTACAAACTTTTTTGGGGAAAATAGACCCTGAAAAGGCAATATAATTCCTAATACGTCAAAACACTTTAACGAAACCAGTTGTACCGTGGGGAGACAGTAAACAACTTGGGAAACGCAAACGATCACCAACCGTACCTTATGTCCACCAAAATCAATAGATCGCTGGAAGGTGTTTTGAAGGGAAACAAAAAGTGTATACAAGTGTCTCTATTAAAGAAATGATAGGATGCCTCTTAGGGTAAGGCCATGTTAAAATGACTTAATGAGAGCTTTGTAAATTGAATCCTTGTGTCACTTTTAAGAAAGTCGGATATCTATTGGAAGAAATCTTGGTGAGTGATCACAAATTACCTCTTATTTTGGTTTTAAAAATATAAAAAAAAAATATTTAGAAATCATTTAGTGGAAGATCACAAATAATCGCCTGTTTGGCTTTCAGCCTTCTGATCGCGAAATTAAAGATTTTTAAATTAGCAAAATTTCGATTTTTAGAGAAATTTTCGCTCCAAAGATTTTCAAAATATAAGGAATTTAATTTATTTGTATAAGAAAACTAGAAAATAGTTTTTACCCGGTGCGTTTTGCTGCACAAATATTCTCCTCAGTCCTGGATGTAAAAAAGAAATTTCACAAATTGCGACGTGCACATAAAAAAGTGATTGGGACCAAAGTTTTAAATTGTTGCTTTTATAGTTCTTCTTATCAAATATCTAAATAATCCATATTTGAATTGTATGGGGTATACCCCACCTCTTGGTCCTATCCGTTCTACATTTTGTTCAGTGAAAGAGATCATTTAGAAAGTAATTTAAACCAAATTTCAGAACTTTCGCTTTTATAATTCTTTAGGCATTCGATTATCAATATTTGCTTTGTATAGAGGGTACCCCTCCCCTAGTCCTATCGGAATTTTTTATAGCCTATGTTACCTTCGGATATATTGGAATCATTCTGTGAAAATTTCTTCAAAATTAGCCCAGCTCTTTTGGAGTCTATACGTTACATGCATACATACATACATACATACATACATACATACATACATACATACATACATCCATACATATATACCTCATCTTACTTGATCGAACATTCTTATTTAGGAAAATATACAGGAAATTTTAGATTTTTATAGTTTTTCGTTTAAAATCAATTTTCGAATAAGTTTTTTTGAGTGATCACAAATTACCTTTTGTTTCGATGTACGAAATATATATTAGAGACTTAAAATTGTTTTTTTGGTTTGTTAAAAAAGGAGTTTGGGAGACGTTTAGTAGTAGAT
Source organism: Cochliomyia hominivorax (assembly GCA_004302925.2). NCBI lineage: Eukaryota > Metazoa > Arthropoda > Insecta > Diptera > Calliphoridae > Cochliomyia > Cochliomyia hominivorax. The sequence goes on along the minus strand of PYHX02000467.1, from coordinate 119,275,120 downwards.
CATAAATAAGACTCTTCTTTCACTCTAAAATCGGGAATGAAATTTTGTCATATTTATAATAAAATTAACGAATTATTTTAAGACATTTTGTTGGGTGATCATAGGTGATCTTCCAATCACTAATTAAGAAATTATTATTTACTTTATCATAAGTTATCTTCCTATTCGGTTGATCGACAGGCAGACTACATGCAGATAAGCAAATCAAGGATTTCAGATAAGACTTTGGCAAAAATTCAAAATCTTTTTGAATTGATCATTTAACTCTTTTTCCAAAATGTTCACTAATTTAAGAAAATCTTAAGAATCTTATCTTAATTGTTTTACAAACGACCCTCGTATTTAATCATATATACAGTAGTAGTAAATCCATTTTTAGACAATTTATTTATCAAATAAAACAATTTTTAATTCTTTTTTTATTTATTCAATTTTTATTCATTTCACTGTTTTGGTTAATTTTAATTTGTTTTTATTTATTTATTTTTATTTTTTAAATTTCTAAAATTTTTTAATTCTTTCAGACTTTTGAGTCTTTTTTTGTTTTTCTTTTTTATAAAATTTGCATTTGTTTTTGCTTTTGTATTTAATTTTATGTCAAAAACAAAACAAAATTTATTGATATGCAAATTCAGTATTTTATAGCCAATTAAGGCGTTCATTATATTGTATTTAAAGTTGATTTTGGTGAATTTATTTGACCAGTTGTTAAACGGCTTGATTGGCTTTGGTGAGACTTAAATCTCTCAAATTAATTGTTAATACGAAAGAAAAAAACACACACACACACATACAAACACAAAGTCATATGAGCGTGTGTATATGTGAGTGTTAATAAGAATTTTTTTAAATCGTTAAACAGTTCCAAACAAAATTATAGGCACAGCAAGCATTTTAATTTTTCTGAAAATATATAAGAAGATAAAATCATTTATTATGAATACAATTATAAGTGGTTTCACTAATACATACATTTATTTTACTAAATTCACAAAATATAGAGTCTGCAATTTGCCATACAAAAGTATTGGTACACTCAATCTTACATGTTCATTATTTTTTGGAAATTTTAGAAATCTTGCATCCATGAAAAAAAAGTGTAACATTTTTTTGCATACAATAAATCATTATGTGTCAGTTCTAATCGGCTAAAAGTACAATTTGTCTGTAACACCAATAATAAGCCCAAAACAAAAATAAACTAGTGAGCGAAAGATAATTCTGCACCTGCATAAACAAAGCAAGTCATCAGATCAGGTCAAATAATAGAACGAAGTCGTTTAAATATGAGAAGAGTCAAATTTTCAAAGTTCGAATAGAACCAGACGCTCTAAAGTTTTAATTCGCCGTAAGCAAATTGTTCGAGAAATTAAACACACTCCTAATAAAACATTTACCGTAATTACTGCTGAAGTTCGTGGGAAATATAACAAAAATATTCACCCTTTTTACTGTTAATAAAGTGCTGCATGATGCTGGTTATAGTTACTGGATGTAAAAAGAATTAAGCGTTTAGGGTATGCGCAAGAGTTTGAGAATCAGGAGCTTCTCTCCGATGAAATCAAATTTAATATATTTCGTAATGATGGCCGAACAAACGTATATAGAAAGCCAAAAATAGAATATGAGACACAATTTTTATCCTTCTATTAAATGCAGCAAAGGTGGTGTATTACTGTAGGGCTGTATGTCATCTACCTTACCCACCACAGTCTCCAGACCTTAACTCAATTGAAAATTGTGGACAGACGGGACAACAAGCGTCTTATTTCAAGTAAATCTGATCTTCAAAAGACGTTGTGCAGGAAATACGGATAAATATTGGGGAGGAAGTTACTAAAAATTTAGTCCATTCCATTCCAAATTTAGAATTATTGGATGAAGTAATAAAGCAAAAAGGCTTGTCCAATAAAATATTTTCCCTATCAGGTGTACCAATACTTTTGTTGGTTTTTTGGTTGGTAAAAATAATTCCAAACACATTTTTTTATTCGAGTGAAAAGTTTTTTTATCGGCAAAAAATTGCGAATAAAGAAAAATACACCTGCTGTGCCAATAGTTTTATTCGGGACTGTATGTGAACGAGTGGTGGATCCACACAAGCCAAACAGTATGGAAGATATTTTAACTACCAGTTAATAAATTGTTGTTATGTTTTTTGTTTTGTTGTTGTTGTTTTTTTTTTTGCATTTATTATTTAAAGCCCCCAAAAAAGGCCATAAAATATTGATTATTAATTAAAAAAAAAATAAAGTTTATGATTTAGAGATTTTTCTTTGTGTTTTTTGATTCCCTGAGTGTTTGGTTGAAATATATTTTTTTCATTTTTTTTTTTAATATTTTTTTATTATCTCGAAATCCCATAGTGAAATATATAAATTTTCATAATTAAGATAATTAACATGTTAAATCATATAAAAAGTATAAAGAATTTAATTTATATTATCGGTCGTAAAATTTGGAATTAACGTTTTATTATTATTTTGTTGTTCATCTTTCTAATTAAATGAAGATTGAAGATTGAAATAAAAAAATAAAATAACAAATTGTTTTTATGTTTTCGAATTTATGTATTCGAATTTTTCGAAATTAAACGCTTTTAATTTCGAGGTGTTGGTATGGAAATTAATTTAAACCAGATAAATTTTATGGAAGAAGCTCGTTATAAGAACTGGTTACTTTTCTTTTGAAAGGAAAGTGAAATATTTAGTCATTTCTAAAAATGCAAAATCAAAAGTAATAAAACTATTTTTTTAATTATTTGATCGAATTTATATTCCTTATAGATCAAATATTGATAGCATCACTTTTAAGAATATTGACGCTCTCGTTAACGTTACAGGTCGCGTGCCAACGACCATTGAAATTTGGTGAATGATAATTGGTTCAACATTTCATCTTCTATAAAAATGAAACAAATTTCTAGATGATCTGTTACCAAATGGACGCAAGTCCCATATAGAAATTAATTCAAAAATTTTGCACCAAAATTTATGAGTATTCGAAAAATTTATTCGAAAAAATGGGCCTTTTCGAATACGGTTTTATGTCAACAAACCGGTTAACCGATTTTTGCTTGGTTGTCATAAATTTATGGGAAAATTATTGTTTATTAGAAATTAAAAATTAATAACGGGAAATCACCTTCATATGGAATGTTGTTATCAGAACCGTGAATGATTGTTGTATGGTTTATTCCGTTATCAAAATAAAATTTTCATATTCATATTGCGATGCTCCATTCAGACTACATTTGTTCTCAAATAGTGCAGAAAACTAAAAGATATCATGCGAAATGTTAAAGTTGCTTAAGTTTCGAACAGCTAAAATTTCAATACTATATAAATTAATAATGTACACTTTTTGTACCTGAAAAACGGTGGATAATTAAAAAAACTTAAAACGCACTTTTTCATTAGTTCGAAAATAAGAATTATTTAAAACCGGCCGGTTTTTTAAAATGTAAAAACCAGTTAACCGGTTTACGATTTCGTTTTCTGAATACAGTAGTATCGGTCCAAAATTTCTTACATCACATCATATATCCCCCACTTCGGGATATTTAAAATAAATATGTTTTATGCTTGAGCAAGTTAAATTCATCAGGATCGTTCCATATTTTTTTAATTCAGTGCCATGATGTCTTAACCGACTAATTCATTCATAAATTTTTTTAATAGTTTAAGTGGTGAAGAATAATTATTTTTAAAAAATATTGAAATTTTAGAAATTCGCAGAATGATCCCCATACACACAAAACATAGGCTATTAAAAATTCCTATAGGACCAGAGGCAAAGTTATCCCCCATACAAAGCAAATATCGGTTATCAACTGTCTAAAGAACTATAACAACGAGAATTCTCAAATTTTAGTGCCAACAACTTTCTCAAGGAACCGTTTTACGGGACAAAAAAGTAGAACGGATAGGTCCAGTGGGAGGGGTACCCCCTTTACAAATTAAATACCAAAAGAACCATAACAGTGAGAGAAATTTGCAGCAATTATGCTGCTGTGAGACCCCACCACTGAAAAAATATAGGACTTAAAGGCTCGGCAATGCCCTAAGAATTTGTTTCGACAAAACGAAGTTTTCCCGGTGTTCAAGTCTGAAATAAAAAAAAGAAAAACTTGGTGTCAAATTTTTTCTGTGTAAAAGCAATCTAACAATTTCGACCCCTGAGAACAATAATTTCTTTCATATTTCCAATTGGATTAAATTGACTTTAATCAAAATTTATCATCTCCTCCGACACCAACATCTCAATACCCTTGTAAGACCAAAAGTGGATCTTTAACCAACAAAATATTAAAATTTATAGAGAATCCCGCTAAAATAACACATTTTAATTAAATGAAATTAAATTATTTCCATTTAGAAAAATAACACAATTTAAAACACACTTTTAATCACTTTATTAGACGTTGAAGCACAAAAAAAATACATTTTCTTATGAATTTCAGACAAAAAAAAATCACTTCCAAATAAAATCATTTAAATTGTATTGAAATTCAATACATGACTAAATTAAACAATTTATAAACCCATCGCTTGTCGTTCTGTCGTTGCCATCTAAACAGTCAACCAGAGAAAAAAGCTAAAGATTGAGATTATAAATTAAAAATCAAATACCTCCTGGTCACCTTTGCCATCATATAAATTAGGTTATCTGTATAAATGTATGTGTGTGTGTGTGTGTGAATGTATGTGTATTTGATTGGTCTTTCAATGGCGTTTTAGTTACAACAAAAGTAACAATTGTGTAAAATAAATGTTTTATTTGTGTTAGTGTCATGTAAAATGTCATGTTTTCTTCGTGTTAACTGATCTAAATATTTTTTTTTACTTTGTTTTGTTTCCATTTCTATTTAATAGTTTTTATACCCTTCAGCACCACAAGCGAGGAAGAGGTTATATTAACTTTGTCATTCTGTGTGTAACGCTAAAAAGGAATCATCTCAGGCAACAAAATGTATATATCTAATCTTGTATCAAATCAAAATCTGCACCGAACCGTCAGTCTGTCTGTTGTTGGCACTCTCACATCCACAACCAATGACAGAGTTCAAGGGAAATGTGGCCTGAGCGTTTCCAATTTAAATCCAACAAAATCGGTTCAGTATATCTGAATCTTCCTCTAAGTTTAAGGTAAGAACTTCCGTCAATTAGAATCGACAAATTAGAATGCAATTTTGCCATAACATAAAGTTATATGTACTTCATTACTTCATTCTAACAATTATCAAAATCGGTTCAGTGGAAAAAAATGTTATAGCAGAAAATATAAATAATTTTATGACTCATTTAATTCAAGATCAACTTTTATATATTTTTAACATTTGTGAGTGTATGTGTAATTGTGTATATACGAATCATAACGTATTTACTTCGCAAGCATTTATGCTGAAGGGTATTAAAAATTCGAAAATATCATTTTTACTTCTTTTTGTAAACTTTTTTGTTGTTGCTTTTAAGTTCGTTTTGTATCTGTTGTTTTTGTTAACAAGTATTTATAGAAAACATTCCATAATATAACATTTTCGTAAAAAAAAACAGGCGACATATTTTAACCAACTCTCCAACTAGTCAAGTCCAACATTACGTTTAAGCATCCCCAGTTAAAAGCTATAGAGTGACACACACACAAATGATACCTAATGATCATTTAAAGATGGTTGCTATATTTTCATCATCATTATTATCATTATTATTCTGGATTATTTATTTATATTCCGTTTTAGTTTTTGTATTCATTTTCATTTTATTAATGCTAAAAACCAAACCCAACAAAATGATCCGAAAACGTTCATCCGATCTCCATAACATGATCGTATAAAAAAAAGAGTGAAGGAGAGTAACAACAATGACAAAAAAAATTACAAAACAAACAAACAAAACAAAGATCTACAAAACTTTCAAACAAAACATGACATGACAACTCATCGAACAGCATCAGAGTTGTTGTAATGCGATACTTAGCACTTGATGGGCTCGTAAATATTTTCACTTTGTAATTTCATTGTTTTTTTGAAGAAAACTTTTTTGTTAAACTTAAACATTATCAGCAGCAACAACAACAACAACAAATATAATAACAATGTCACCAACAACAACAACAACAAATGTTTTAAGTATTTATAATAAATACAACAACATGTTGTTATTGCTAATATAGGGATTTTACTACAGATCCTTAAAAGGAATTAGATCCAACTAGAACTTGAATCCTGCAACAATTTTTAAAGTATAAGTGTGAGATGAATAAAATCGTTTCATCTCTATAGTTGGGAACATTGCAAGCATTTTGGAGACATTACTTAATAAGAAGAATCTGATTGGAAGGACCAAAATTTAATGGAAACCTGTTATGAAAAAATTGGAATAAAGTTCACATTTTCATGTTAAATTTCTACTTTAAAGCTCATTTGCTGCAAGATCGTCATAACACAAAAGGAAGCACATTTCCACTCAATATCACTGATGTTTAGTAAATAAACTGTTTTATTAACTCACCAATTTTTATGAACGAACTATTCGTATATCGGAGAGAATCGCTTCAAAAATAAATTAAACCAATTTAGAGATTATTTTTGTAAATAAAGTGTTATTTCAGGTGCGCTTAGTCGTCGTACAATTTTCATTCCGGTTTTCCTATAAGACATTTCACGATTTCATTCCTAAATTTCGAAAAAAATTTATAGAAAATTTACGTCTACAGAAAAACTATTTTTTGAGTTATGGCTATTTTGCAACAAACGGGCAATATGTATAAGCTAAAATTTTAAATTTGGATATTCTTCCAAATTTTTAAATCTTTCAAAAATCTAAGTCAATGTGGAAATTTCTGAGACAGTGTTATACATTTCCTAATATCCATCTGGAAGGACCAAATTTGTTAAAAAAAAATTAATTTTGTAGGTCTTTGCCAAAGATGAATTTTAAATTATAGTCAAATTGAAGGAGTGAGTTGGAAAAATTCTTTACACATGTTTTTCATTAAACTTTTTACCCAAATATTGTTTGTCTGATTAAAATCAGTGACAAGAAACAAACAACAAACAAAATCCGGCTTGATCCTTCATAGAGTTGTCCAATAGTATCGGACAAATTTGTCCCTTGATAGAAAATCTGGTTCTCATGATGTTTCCAAAGCCAAAAAAAATCATTTTTGGGCTCCCAACATATCGGGTAGGAAAATTACCCGAATAGCTCAGTGCTCGGATTATTAAGTACGAAAAGTTTAAGTTAATACTGGTTTAAAAAAAATGCAAGGCTCAAAAAGCTCCTGAAAGGAACGCTGCTAAAAATTTAGGGACCGAAAACAGAGCAAACTTTGCTGCAAAATGAATTGCGAAACGTATATACTGGAAGATTTTTCGCAACTTCCTGGTCAACAATTTTATGTTGCTGATGATCGAGGGAATGTTAAATAAATATTTAGGACTCAAAACAGCTAAAATTTTGAAAAAATATGCAACTGCGTCGAAAGAAGGCAATCATTTGTTTCAACGGCCTCTATAAATCCCGAACTTTACATTTTTGGGCTGGCTTGGCATCATGTCACTATGAGTGGTACAAGAATAATAATATGGTATGTGGTCCAAGATGAGTAAATCCTCCAAACTACTCTAAATTAAGTCCTGTGGATGGTTAAGAGTGAATTAAAGAGCACAAAAAGGTGTCCAAAAGTGTGTTAGAATAATTAATGAATTTTTGGCAGAATTGTAATAAATCACATCCCCAAATGTGCCAACTTTGGAAGGTAGTCGTAAGCTACCTGAAGTGTAAGCACAAGGTGAAACTAAAATGAAATATATCAAACGTTTCAAAATTTTCAAAATTATTTCCGAATAAATCGCTGTGCGCTATAAAATATTGATTCATTTCGTAACCTGCCTTATTCTTCATCAGGTTTATTTTCATTCATTCAATCTCTTCATTGAATCCAAACTTTAAAGCTCTGAGTTCTCATCGTGTTTTGTTAAAGAGAAAAGTTTAGTTGTTGTAGTTCATCTTAAGTATGTGTGTTATATTTCTTGTTAACAATAATTCCAACAAAATGCCTTTTAGGTTGCTTTATTTGTCGTCAAAATTTAAAACGAAATCCAACACAACAAAATATATAAATATATGACACAAGAAGAAGAAGAAGAAAAAATCCCTACAAGAAAAAGCGACAAATCTGGCACTAACATTCATCCCGGCACATTGAACGAAAAACTTCAAAGTTATCAGCGAAATCTGAAAATATCTGTAACTTCAGCACTAAACACACGAACACACTCTCAAGCACATAAACATACTTTTTCCTTTATTTTTATTTTTTTTTGTTCCTGGACCCAAAATATATTATACGAATATATGGTTTAGTAATGTCCATCCAGTAAGTGATCTGCTATTTTTTATTATTCAATTTTTTTCTCTTGTTATTATTGCTGCTTCTATTGTTGTTGTTGTTTGTATAGTCGCACATTTATTGTCGTTAACTTCACGCAATTATAATTGTTAAGATCACATGTGTACGGTGGTCTCACAAACAATTATTGTTCTACTACTTGGAATTGATAACAAACAATTTGATAATGTCAAGCATTTGTACCACAGTGCTATTGTTTGTTGTTATAATAAAAGGAATCAACAGACAACAACAACAATAATAAGGAAAAGGAAAACATTTGCCATCTAGAAGCTGGAGCAGCAGCAATCACAACCCACAGTACGTTTTGTTGCCACACACAAACCTCTCAAAGGATTCAAGTATAACTTCTCTTCCTTTTTTTTTCATATAAAGATATTTTTTGGATTTATACTGCCAAGTAACATTGCTGTGGTGTCGGTGACAAGCAACAAGCAATAATAACAATAAAAACAAAAACAACAACAAAAAAGAAGTTTTTTTTTTTTTTTGCGGCGGCGGCGACAACAACTCACACACGACAATAACAGCACCATAAACTCATAATAATGTTTAATGTAAATGCATTTAAAATGGACTTGCAACAACATTTTTTATACTTGTACCAACTAAATAAAAACTTATAGAATCAACAACAACATCATGAACAACAACAAATTTCAATGTGATGTACTCGATTTTTTCCCCTGTTGTTGTTATTATTCCAAAACACTCTCAAGTGATGTGATTTTTGTTAAAATATTTTTTTTTTATAAAATTTTTTAATAATAAAAAAATATTGCAGCAATTGAATGTTGTTGCCAACAAATGACAATATTTTCAACGGATAAGAGAAGTTCAGGACGAATTGTTAAGGTGCCCTTTAGAATGGATTTTAATTATAATTTCAGAAGAACAAACACAGAGGTAAGACGAGGATGGGTTCACATAAAAATTAAGACTTTATTGTGTCATCAATTATACCGTTAGTGTGATGATCTCACAGTGCCTTCAGAGATTGAGCTCAGAATGTAGTTGCTTTAACTGAGTACGAACATAATTTGTATTCGCATTTCCTGCGTTGTTTCCCTATTGCTGCGTGTATTTGTTTCGTTCCCATCAGAGCTTTTAATGCAGAAATCATTACCGAAGCCATTCTGACGAAGACCTTTGAAATGACTTAGAAAAGGGTTCTGCTGCGTTCGTTACATCTAAGGTTGCATTTTTATAGTATTATTTTGCAGAAAAACTATGTCTAAATTTTTAAGTAATTCATTTTTTTCTTGTAGAAAAAACAATTATTTAATGAAAAGTTTAAATTTTTGGTGCAAATTTATTTTTTTAGTAAAAATGCATTTAATTTTGTGACAAAATGCAATTTTTTATTAAAAAAAAAATTGTAAAAAAATTCACTTTTTGTGAAAAATGAATTTTTTAGTAAAAAAATTCACTTTTTGTGAAAAATGAATTTTTTAGTAAAAAAAATTCACGTTTTGTGAAAAATGAATTTTTTAGTAAAAAAATTCACTTTTTGTGAAAAATTATTTTTTAGTAAAAAAAAATTCACTTTTTGTGAAAAATACATTTTTAAGTAAAAATTCACTTTATGTGAAAAATGAATTTTTTAGTAAAAAAAAATTCACTTTTGGTGAAAAATGAATTTTTATTAAAAAAAATTCACTTTTTGTGAAAAATGAATTTTTTAGTAAAAAAATTCACTTTTTGTGAAAAATAAATTTTTTAGTAAAAAAAAATGCACTTTTTGTGAAAAATAAATTTTTTAGTAAAAAAATGCACTTTTTGTGAAAAATTATTTTTTTAGTAAAACAATGAACTTTATGTGAAAAATGCAGTTTTTAGTAAAAAATGCACTTTTTGTAAAAAATGCAGTTTCTAGTAAAAAATGCACTTTTTGTAGAAAAATAATCAACTATTTAATAAAAAGTCCAAATTTTAAGTGAAAAAATAATTTTGCAATTTTTTTAAGTAAAAAATGCATTATTTTTATGAAAAATGAAATTATTTTTAGTAAAAAAATAATGTTTAATGAAAATACAGTTCTACTGCAATACAATGTGAAAAAAATGTTTTCGTGCAAAAATACCATTTTAAGTGAATAATTAAATATTTAGAAAAATTAAAATTTTTAGCTAAAAATTCTATTTTTTTGCAAAACATTTAATATTTTAGTGAAAACTTTTTATCTTTAGTGATAATGAAATTTTTAGCGAAAATCAAATTTACTTAAAAAATATAAATTCTTAGTGAAAATGTAATTTTAAGTGAATTAATGCAATTAATTATATTTGATTAGTTTTAATGAAAAATATATTTTTTATAAAAAAGTATTTTTTTTAAGAAAAATGCATTTTTAGAAAAATACACTTTTTGAAGAAAATTCATTTTTTAGAAAAATGCACTTTTTTAAAAATATGCAATTTTTAGTGAAATTAAATTTGTAGTCAGAAATGCAAGTTTTAGTAATTTGTTTGTTGTTGGTAAAAAATGCATTTATTGGTAAAAAGTGTAATTTTTAATAAAAATTAAAAAATAAAAAAAAAATATTAGTGAAAATTAAATTTTTAAAGATATAATTATGAAAAATATATATTTTAGTAAAATTTATATTTTATTAAAAAAATATTTATTTTAGTGCAATTTTTAATGAAAAAATATTTGTTTGTGAATCCCGTTTGTCTCAATTTGCAGCGAAATGAAAATAAATATGAAAATAATAATAAAAGATCATTATTCGACAAAGAAAAAATTATTACTATTTGTTTATTAAAAAATGCAACTATTTATCAAAAAAAATTTTTTTTCTAAAAAGTATAATTTATTCTAAAAAAATGTAATTTTTGTTACAAATTTTATTAAATTTTTGTTAAAAAATGCGATATTTTTTTAAATTATATAAAAGTTTTCGATGAAAATGCACCTTTTTTGTAAAAAAAACTTAGAAAGTTGCACCGGTAGCCAATTTTCCGCCTTTTTTATTAGCAAGGAATTTAGATTTCAGTCAAAAACAGTGAATCTAAAAGTCTTTTAGCCCAGACTTTGATCTTTCGGATTACCACTTGTTTCTATCGAGACAAAACAGAATAAGCTATGCTTTAGATCAGGGATTGGGTTTATTTATTATTAACATCGCGAAATAGGAATAATGCCTTAACCTTGTATATCCAACATTTTATGAAGGCACATTTTCCGAAAGTCTTTATGAATTCCGTTTAAGGAAATATATGCAAAAATAACCTTGATTAAGTTAAATGATCAGTTATGGATTTACCTGCTCCACTTTCAATAATAAACTCAAAATACCACCCAAGTTAAGGAGTAACACACAAAAAATATGTACGCATTAATGCTCATATGCGATTCCAACAAAAAAAAAAAGAACACGAACAAAAAAATTAACAATTTGCCGACAAAACATTTTGCCAAATAAACAAAGCAACAACAACAACCACATGATCAGTCCAAAGACTGTCTTGTTCTTAACCTGAGTCCAACTGGGGGACACTCTTTGCTCTATAGTTGTTATTGTACAATAACTAAAGGATAAAGAATCGAAATTGATATGCGATTTAATAAGAAATAAGAACTACAAAATGCTTTAAATGTTGACAACGACCGAAAACAACAAAAACAAAAACAAAAGAAAAAAAAAACAAGAATAAAACAAAAATTAAACAGGACAATATTGTGGTCTCAGAGAGAAAATGCTGCCGCTGTTGTTGTTGGTTCCATCTCAATGGTGGCTTAAACTCATAAAATCAAATAACAAATTTTGATAAAAAAACAAAAGATACAGACAGACGGACACAATTTTATATTGACTAAAATTAAATGTATGTAAAATTGTTGCTGAGATCCTTGTTTTTTTTCGGGGGGATTTTAATATGAGATGTTCTGTTTGTTGTTTTTGTTTTATTTGTTGTAAGCATATATAAAAATGTGTATGTGTCCGTCTGTCTGTCTGTCTGTCTGTCTGTCTGTTAGCATTAAACATATGTAGAAAATGTCTCATACAAATAGTTAACATTTATTGAAAATCTGTGTTTGTTGTTTAATACATGTATGACATACATGAACACGTATTAATACAAATAAATAAATTGACAATAAAATAAAATTGAAAAAAAAAACTTCAGGAAAATGTTTATAATAATGTAAATACCAAGAAATTGAGGAATATATATATATATTTTTTGAATCCTGCCCAACAGGCATATCAAACAAATTTGATGTGTTTAAATAGTTTTTAAGATGCAAAAAAAAATGCATTGCAACATGCCACATTTTAACACGGAGAGAAAAATGAAGATATAAAAATTTTCAGTTATTAAATTTTAAAAATCGAAAATAACCAATATTTTTGAAGTTTATAGTCCAATTAAATTGACCAGAGATTTGTTCAAAGCGTAACAAGCTTTTTAATCCGAAAAAAGTCTCAGACTTAAAGCATCTGACTCAGGCTTATACACTGAACCAAATAAGGTAAGTAAATATAACAAAAAAGGGAGTAGAATTTAAGGAAAGTAGGTGAAGCATCAGCCAACGAAATCATAACGAAAAATTTATTTAATTTTTCGTAAATTCTTCAAATTGACGAAAAATTGTCCATATGACTATTTGAGTTTGCATTTATTGAATAATAATTATTAAATTTGAATAATACATTATTCAAATTGACAAAAATATATTCTTTTGATGAACATAATTCTATTTAAATACCATTTTGAATATTGGACCAAGGGAAGGAATACTCCACATACAAAGCAAATATTGTTAATAAAATATCTAAAGAACTGTAACAGTGGGAATTTTCAAATTTGGTCCCAATGACTGCCTCAAGGAACTATTTTACTGGACCTAATATAAGACGGATAGGATCTGAGGCAGAAGTATCCCCATACAAAGCAAATATTGATTATTATTAAATTATTGATTATACAGCGAGAATTTTGTTTTTATTATTTTTTTTTAACAAAGAGGACTCCTATAAGCTTTAGAGTAATCAGTGATTATTTAACATTAACTTTCGAATAGTTTTCACGCGGCAAATTGTCCTAAGTGTAACATGTTTTTTAAACCAGATGAAGAGGTAGTCTTACGACATCAGACCCAGGGTATACGGTTGCTACATTAAAAATGAGTATAATTCTTATGGATCATTAAAAAGCTTAGTTCAAATTGTTGAACTGGGGGAATTTTAATTCTGTACAAATCAGTCTCTCTGAAATGGAATTCTTTAAAAAAATTTGCGATTATTCGTGAATACCAGGTATATTAGGTCACATAGAGAAAAATAAAGAGATAAGCAAATCTAAGGAATGCACACCAACTTAAAAATATTGATGTGTCAGAGACAGTTGAAGCCATTTATGACAATGAAATGGAAGATTTGCAAATTGAAGTTCCAAATATTGCATGGAATACGAAATCCGATAATCTAAGTTCAAGTAGTAATATTAGATGTTCCTCACATTCTTCCATCATACACCTTTGTGGATACATTAAAAAGTTAGGTTAGAAAGGCAGACAAAGTCCTTGTTTAATTCAAAAAGACATTTTAACGCCGCCACTCGAAACCTTTTACGGTCCATTGGACAAAGAACGGCAGTAATAGAGAGCTGTTTATTAACCTGAACTGGGTTTAATAAAAGAGAAACAATAAAAAGTTATATTATTTTGAATTAGGAACTTAGAAAAAAAACGTTATTTCGTGATTTTTTTTTATTTTTTTAATAAAAAAAATATTTTTCCGCAGGACTATAATTTTTTCTTAATTCTTAAAAATGCATATAAAGCACATACCCCGCTTGCCAAAATTTCGTTATTTTAAAAAAATTATCTGAAATTTTAGGAGGAGAAAATATGCTTTGCTTCAATAGCTAAATGTGTTCACTTAAAACATCTATAATGGGTCCCACCGAAAAGTGAGCAATTTACTGGAAAAAAACTCAATTTTTTGAGTGAAATAGTTCTAGGAAATATTTTCCATTTGTATTATTTTCATATACATTTTTAAAGTTTTAATATCCTAATTTCTCTCAGTATATTTAAATCACAATATTTATTGTATGAAAAAAAACAATAAAAATTGATTTTATTTGAATTGAATTTCTTAGAAGATTCTAATCAATGAATTTGATTGTTTTTAAATGAAGCAAAACAACAACAAAATAATAATAATAAAAATTATACTTCTGCAACGTGTTTAAATATCGTCCAGACAGATTCCAAACTATAACACCAACAATCAGCAGACAATTTTTTTGTTTTCATAATAAAAATTCATAACACGTCGATTTAACGAACATGAATTAAAAGAATCCGGATCTAATTAATAAGGATGCTGGTTTTTTTTTGGAATTTGGATTAAATGAATGAAAATATTTAGACAACTTCATTAGGAATGATTTTTAACTACAATTTTCCGGAGTGATCGTTATCTGTAGATGTTTCTTAAAGGATCAATATCTTTAATTCTAGAAAATCTAGGATTGTTGTTGTTTTTTTTTTTTTAATTTTATATTGGGGAGTTTGATAATCTTTTAACCACTATGAGACCATAGCTGTCTGTCCCTTCGTATGTCCGTCTGTCTGTCTTTGTTTGTGCCTGTCACAATTTATCCCTGACTGACATCGTTTCCTTGTAATTTGAAAAATCGTGTTAAAGAATTATTGCTGGTGTTGTTGTTGTGTTCAATTCACCTGAATTATATCAGGTTAAATCTATTTTGTTCTTGTTGTTGTTGTTGTTGTTGTGTATTTTACCTGTATTTTGATTAAATTGAACTTGTTAAATAATTTTTCATTTGTGTGATTTTACAATCACAGATCACGTACATTTTTGGGTCAATATATCAGTTACATGTAATAATGATAATTTAAGCCATTAGTGTTCATTGAATTACATAACAACTTCCTTAATAATTTCATTTTTGGTTTGTTTGGGGAGGGGAAAACTGATTTCAAATCTAAGATTTCGTAGAATTTTACAAGGAGTTTTCAACAATTTAAAGTTGAAATTTTGTTAAAAAATGACATCGAACTTTGTTGTAGGAAATTGAACGAAATTCTCAAGAAGAAAACTCAGCTGAAAATTGATTTTTCTCGAAAAAAATGAGTATAATTGAATTCCAATAAATTTCCGTTTGTAATTAATTTGTATTAAACAGTTTTCCTCTTCAGGTGTTAAAGGTACTTTTTCAAGATTTTTTTTTAAACTTTATTAAAAATCTGATTATGTAAATTGAACTCCAAAAGTTGTTATCTTTTTATAAAGTATTTAAATATTTTAAAAATCTTACTTTCTCACCCTAAATACTTTATTTCGAGATCTTTTTTTAAAAAAAGCCTTTTCTCATTAATATTCATCAATATTGAGTTTTTGATCTTGACTAAGTCTAATTAATTTGATTTCAAATCATTTATAAATACACGAAGTATTTATTACATTCGCAGTCAGTTACCACTTAATTTTGCGTTCAAATCCCTTTTATAAACCCAAGATCAAGACAAAACAAAAAAATATATCACAAATAAATGTTCTTTTGTTTAAAAAAACACAAATCACAATGCACAGTGTGTCCGAATTGGATTTTTTTGGTTAAAATTCTATAAAATGTATGGAACATATTACAAACCGTTAAGATATGTTAATAATTTCACCTGATTAATGGTGAAGTATTTTCGAATTAATCTGGAAGAGGTCAAGTGTGGTCAGGAACGTAAAAGGTGACCCTCCAAAGTTAATTGGTCATCTGGATGATGTTTTGAGTTTTTTTTTCAATTCCCCGAAAAAATCGTTTATGAATTGAGACTAAGAAATGTTTGAAAAATCTTCCATTAACATTTTTGTAGACGTTTCTCTGTCACATTGTTTGATCATGAAGTCCATATTCGCTTAAAATCTACCACACTTTTCAACACCCTTCTTGGTGCGCTTCAATTCTCTTTTAACACGAGACCAATATCTCTCCCTTGGTTTCAGATAAGGCAGTTTAGAGGATTTAATCTATCTTGACGTATTTACCATAGTGAAAGGATGTTAATTCAGGCCACAAATAAGTGGTCACATTATGAAGTTTTATGAATGGAAGCAGCCTTTTTTGTAAACATTTCTTATTGTAAATTTCGATATTTATGGAGACCGTTGTAACTCTGTCGCAGTTACATATTGCTTTGGGAATATCTGACCTTTTTGAAAATTTTCACTGCTTTGGGTGCTAAAACTGTCTTTAACCCCCCTCGGCATGTGATTACATCTTTGACCAGGAATTGTGAAAATTGCGAAGAACATTCTTTTAGATCACTTCCAATTTCATGCTCTTTTTTGGTGTAGATTTTTTTCGACAGAAAAATTGATATGAAATTTATCGATAACGTAAATTTAGAAAAAAAAGCTTGTCTTTCTTTAAAAAGGAACCGTTAAGTTAATCTCATAAAACCTTTAAGTGTTCAGTTTTGAAAGTGACAAAAATCAGAAAAAAAACATAAATCGTTTAATGGAATCGACATTCCAGGTAACGGTTTTTAAGGTTAGTTATTTCAAGAATCGTTTTCAGCAACTGGAGCAACAATTGTACGATCAACTTCTGAAGAGGGTATCGTGTATATTTAATCGGTTTAACCCACTAAATACGATAGTGTGATGTGTATTTCTTTCGTTTTATTTTCACAATTCATCCACTTCTTCTGCTTTTTCATACGATTAAGCTTTTTTTTCGTTTATTTTGTATTTGTTTGTTTTTTTTTCTGTGTCAAATTATTAAAATTATTGAAGTCAACAAAAAAGATTTGATCGAACGATAACAAGACGTGTGGGAAGCCTTCTCAGTAATAAACAACACCAATCACAGCAACAACAATAACAATATCAGCAACAGCAACAGCAACAAACAGCTTTAATACAAACAGTACAACAAACACTGACTCATTATATAAGAATCATAAATCAAGTGGATTAGCGACGTTATCACACTAATAACATCAAAATTTAAGCATTTACCAATATTCTTATACTTCATACCTTAAATAAATAAAACAAAAACAACAAAACAACAAATTTTCAGAAACAACATTAATAACAACAACAAAATATTTATAAATAAATTTATTTAAAAAAGAAATCAACTTAAAGAAACCAGAAATTTTGAAACCTTTTTTTGATCGTATGAAAAAATATTTGCTCTCTACTTCAAAAAAAAAGAAGTTATTTGAATTTTGAACAAGTGAGAATGCATTATACGGCTATGCCGAATCTTCAATACCCTACACCATTAACAAAACTGAAGTAAATACATTATGATTCATTCATACCTACTCGTACATACACTAACAAACGTCTTTAATGTCTTTAATGAAACACTAATGAACCGATTTTGATATGAAAGTTCTTCGCTTGAACTTAGAGTTTGTCTCAGATATTGGTCTATATCTTTTAAAATACTGAAGCGATTTTGCTTAGTTTTAAAGAAGAGACTTATTTGGCCTATAACAAACATTCAGGCCAAATTTTATTGAGTTCTCTCAATAATTATAAATGTGATCATATCAACAACCGATAGACAGACAGTCTAAATCGATCGACTCGTTCCTTCTCTCCGAAAAAACTTGTGTGCGTGCCAATAACTAACAGTCAGACAGTCGATTTATATTTAGATTTGATGCAAGAATATATATGCATTATAGCGTCTGATGTTTCATCCTTAGCGTTACACACTGTATGATAAAGCCAATATACCCTCTTCACCGCTTGTGGTGTGGTGAAGGGTATCGAAAAAAGAGAGAGTTCCTTCTCTCTGACAAAACTTCAATTAATGTTAAAAACTTGGTCTAGTTAATGGTAGAATTTGTTTAAGAAAAATGAACTACTGATAGAACTGATCCTAATGTTGTTGTTGCTGCTGTTGTTGTTGTTGCTATGGATTATTGCTGGTGTAACATTAAAATGTATTTATTTTTGTGGCTTAAAGACAACTTTAGATAAATAAATAAATGATATTTAACGCTTTCATAGACAAATATGTGACATTAATTGTTATAAATATTAATATAACAACAGCAACAACAACAACAACAGCAGCAGCAACAATCACAACGATAATATGACACAAATGAAAACAATTATTAATAACATTTGAATTTTTAAATTTAATCGCTGAGAAAAATTAAAAAAATACTCTATTCCGGGATGGAGCTTTATTTGGGAACTATAAACAAATATGAACCGATAATCATGACATGAGAAACATATAAAAAGTGCTTCAAAAATAGAACAGGTCTCCCATGTAAGAGACCTTTTGTAAAACAAATTTCAGAATATTATCTTTAATATTGTGACATAATGTTTCACGAATGTATCAAAATTTGATATTTTAGTCCTGTTTGATGAATCACTTTTTCGTCAGAATTTAAAAAAAATTTCTCAGATATTGACCTATAATTTTTTACAGATCAATATTGCTGGTTTTAAACGGAAATCTGGCAAAATTCATGGGACATTTTCTAAGCATGAAAATATTTTCAACCGACAAACGGTTTTGATATAATTATTTATACTTCTTGGGGTCTTAGACGATCCCTTGATTGTCTTATACACGCAATATCATAGTTAGAATAATGCATCACTTGTTTTGGTTAAGGATATAAAAATATACCTTGAATGTTCATAGGATTTGGACTTAATTATTTTTCGGGGTAACCCTTCATTAATTTTAAATGACTCCTGAATTTAGTAAAAACTGTTACGAAACAAATGGTGGTGATATTGACGCCGAAGACAAAAGAGGCCTGATCACTCGGAAGTGTTTGTAAATGAGAAATTGGCGATATTACTCGTTCAAGAACTTTCATTTATATAGAAAATCATGCAACAAGTCCATTTCCCAATGCGCAGAGTTTCCAAAACTATTTTAGAAAAAACTTTTGAATCGTTTCAGATATCTTGATAAAATTTAAGATAAAAATAAATCCGAAGTGTTTTTAGAACAGCTCACCAGAGGCTAAAAGGCGTTCTTCCAAAATAGACCATTTCGGGTACGTTGATTTTTGGAAATTCTTCAGTTTAATACAAAATCAAAGAATTTTTTTTATATTTAGGATCCGTTAATCTGATCAAAACATACATTTATATGTGAAGAATACCCTTATAGTTTCAGAGATATTCAATTGGAAATGGGGTTCAATGTGGCCCCTAAATTATTTAAAAGCAGTTAGTGTCCTTATAAAATTGTTGTATTTGAAACCGTTAGAAAATTATATGAATTTGATTTAGAACTTAAAAAATCACATCTTTTGATTTTTATCCAAAAAGGTGGCAACATGTCCTCTACTTTATTATTTTTTTTGTTTTGTAAATAAACCTTGACGGGAGATCTGAATTTGCTTGAGACAAAGCTAAACAGCCAAAGTTAGTAAATTAAAAAAATATTGTTATATTCTCAAAATGCAGACCTGGAGTCATCTATAAATACGATTAATCACCTTCTTACAGTAAATTTTTAGATTTTTTACTAATTTAGTTCGATCATTTATATTGATATTCTCAAGATCCTGATTCATTGTTAACTCGTTGAAAGTAAAATTTATCATATTTTTTACAAAAAAAAATACAAATATTTCATTACGTCCTTTTATCGTCTGACTGACTATTTTTTGTAATTGTTAAAGTCAATGTAATTTTCCATTATTTATTTTATGATAAAATCGCAACAAATGACAAAAATTAACATGTTTTAAATGAAGTCCACAACGATAAAGTTGCTCCTTGAAAAGAGAGAGAGAAAACACTGAGACACAGGCTGATGAAGCAGGTCTTTTCTGTGTATATTCCACCAGTACCAGCAGCAATTTGCAGTTGTTGCTGCTGTTGTTGTTGGTTTTGTTGGCCACAACATTTAACACGTAACAGCTCAATTATGGACAAAAACAAATTATTAAATTTAATTTTAAACATTTTTCTTAGGACTCTTGAATTGCATATTTAACATTAAAGACCAGACTGTTTTTTTAAGCAGGTTCCAGGTTGACTGGAAGCAGCAGCAACAACGATCACAGTTTATTTTTATTTATTTATTTATTTTTTTATTCTTTATTAACATTTTTTCCAAAAGTATTTAATCTGTATTATGAGAAGCTTTAATATAAATGTCTCCTATAATGTTGCAAGGTATTTTAATGTATATGATAGTGTTGTTGTTGCTGCTATTGGTGGTGTTGTTGGTGATGGTGATGATGATGATAATAAAGACAACGACAATAAAGGTGAGTTTTAAGTGATATTGGTGGAAAAGGATGAATTTTTTTGGGGGACTAGAGAGAAGGTGTTTGAAGAAACTCCTGCTGGCTTTGCTTGAACACAAAAGCTCTATAGAGCTTGCAACAACATGATGATCATAGTGAGATCATACAATGCAATGAATTCAAATGTGGCAACACAGCACGACAGTTTGTATAAATGTTAAAGTCAACAACTTAATTTGCAGAGGATATTAGAACTTAAGTAACGAGCAATTAATGTTCCACCAAATGGACATATTTAGCATGAAATAAAAATCAAACACTCACACGCACACACACTAATACATTAACAATTCATTGGGACAGATGCTTGTATAATGATACCACAAATAAAAACAACAACAACAGCAACAATAAATGTAAAATGTTAAAACCAACAAACAACTAAACAAAGGGGAGTGATTAGGTTATTTATTGGGATCTAAGTGATTTCCAATGAGATCCTTAAATATACTGTAAAACTGGACATTAAACACAGCAGGTGAGGAATGTGCGCGAATAAACTAAAAATTAACAATAACAACAACAAACAACAACAACTAAAGCACAAAAAACACAGACAAACAAAACCAACAAATAAATAAACAGACAGACAATCAACAAACAATCCAACAAACACTAAATAAATGTATATATTTTTTGTGTATTTGTATGTGCATGCAACAATTCAACTAAATAAACTGTGTTGTGTTAAAAATTGTGATGTTGCATGTGGCATGCTGTGTGCATTTTTGTATTTCAATCTTAACAGTGTGCAACGATTTATTTTGTTGGCACGTAAGGTGAGAAGATTCATATAAAATCAAAAAATCCATCCTGTACCACCACAGTCTCAATACGGAGAGACGACTATCACAGAGTCCAAAATAAAAAAGCAACACCAACACAACAACAATAAAGAAAAATGATTAGAAACAAGTTGTTATCCCCATGTTTGTATATTATTTTAGATTGAAATCTTAGGTGGAGCAGCTAAAGACAACAACTGATTAATTGAACTTTTGATAAGTCAATATATAATTCAATATAAATATGGAATGGAATATCATTGGATTGTTTGGTTTGGTCTGGTATGGAATGAATTGGAGTGAACTGGAAATATATGAATGGATATCGTTTATGAAACAAAGTATGAGAAGCCAATAATGATGTAAGTTGTACCATTAATTGGATATTATGATAGTGATTGGAGATTGGAATCTTTAATAAACGTTGATATACATTGAGGTAAATAAAAGAAAAACACTGATGCATATTCCTTCAAATGCATTTATGTTTTTCGCCTATTTTTGTTTTGTCCTTGTTGTTCTCATCCGAAAATAAAGATGAAGAATTTTCTCATTTAATCGATAAATATCATAAAGATGCCCAAGAGAACTTGTCTGTCCGATCAAGAAAAGATCCAGATTATTTTTTCAATGATGATGGATGTTCCAAAGAGAAACTGGTGAAAAAATTTAACGCTCCGAAAGTATGGTGCGTAATTGTGGTGTTCGGAAACATTTGGAAGTTTCGGAATACAAAATTGAATTCTACAAAAATATGGAACAAGCTGCCATCCAAATCATTACCCATATCTATATATAGAAAATAGGAAGAGTGTAAGTATATACATACATATGTATGAATGTATGTATGTATGTATGTACGTCAATGTATGTAATGTATAGTTGAATGATGTATGAATGTATAGATGAAATTTTCACAAAATACCCGAAAAATTCCGATAGGACAAGGGAAAGAAGCACCCATAAAGAACTATAACAGCAATAGTTCTCAAAAGCGGTGTTCAGTTATCGGATTTGTGAGTATCAGATTTGGACAGCATTTTCTGTAATCTAAAATTTATTTTATTCCAACGAAAATTAATGGTTTAATTTATAACGAGTTTCTGGATTAAAAATGGATCAAAATTGGCATAATGAAACAAGTTAATTGGTCGCTACCATGTTCAAGCGGTTTTAATCAGGGTTTAATATAACCATATCATACCACTGTTGGACTGGCCGGGCATGCAGTCGAAACATTAACCCAATGGAGTCTTTGTGGGTTACTCGAAAAGGTTACTTTAATGCCGGCCAAAATGAAATCATAATGAATTTAACAGCGCTAAAACTAAAGCAAGTTTGGGAAGGATAAGTTGATTCCGATCTACACGCTATGTACATATCCGAACTGAGGATAAAACATTACAACTCCTTGTAGAAATTTGGACATCTATTGTTTTTTCATAATGTTTTAAAAAAAAGGTTGTTGACTTTGCTAAGTATATAATTACACTAACTGAACAACAAGCACCGCGATCTGGCCGTTCGTAACTAAGGGGGACATTTATGATCTCGAGTTTGGCTTAACTTTTTCTTGATCAATTGGCATTTGGTTATCTGAATCACTTTAACCGATTTCAACAGCTCTTAATACAATACACTGAATTAAACCTTCTTCTTCGGCGTCGATTTAGTTAAATATCTTCGTATCGTTGCCCAAAAGCTTCAAACAATAACCGATAACTTCAAATAAAAGAAAGTTATGAAGCACAGTAAAATATATATTTCAGGAACAATAACCGACACCACCATTATATCGATTAACAAAATCTGTGTTCGTATTTTGTGATCTTTATCCTCCAAAAAATGTCTTGGTGCCCTTTGAAGCTTAAATTTCACATGATCCCACAATTTTCGAACGTTACATAAACTTGTGATCTTATTTTGATTTTTTTTTTTTTGACTCATATAATTAATGTCATCATCAAAATCGTTCTTAATTGAGATCATATTTTACTATATAATTTCTAAATCTTCTAACTAAATAAAATCAATTTCAATATTATTTGAAATGTAACTAAATATTTTATTTCGAAAAAAAATAGAATTATTAGGTCAAATAAAATCGAATATCAAAATCTGTTTATTGTTAAATTAAGATATCGAATTTTATTGTCAATATGATCACAAAAATAATGTTGTTAAATGTATTAAATAAATGTTCAAAATGTGTACTCATCTTTCTCTTTTTTAAAAACTTTTTTAACAATATTATTAGTAAAATATTATTTTTTTATGTTCGAAATGATTAACATTTAAATTATCATCACGATCATTATCGTGGTGGCTCATCAACGACTAACCAAACACGAAGGAATGAGAAGGAAAACCGAGATTGAATTTTTTTAATTCGAAGAAAATAAAAATATAAATAAAATCAAAAGAATTTTTAAGAAACAAATAAACTCGATCATGTTTAAAAGTCATGTTATTAATATTGACCTCGTTTACGAGCTCATTTACCAACTAAATAAAAGTAAATGTAAAATAATCTGGGCACAAGAATCCAAACAAAAAAATTAAACAGACAGACTCCAACTGTAAGATTTACATTCATTGAAACGATGATCTCTCTCTCTCTCTTTCCCGCTCTCACTCTCAATATGAATGTTTAACACATTCTTAAGGCCATGAGCTGCACTCATTCGATCTCATAGGTATGGACTCATGTGATACAGCATATGAACATAGAAATTTCATATTGTTCGGAATAATTTCCCAGTTGTAAAAATGCCATTAATTTCAAATATATTACCGCAGTAATTTGATATTTTCGCGCTTATGCCAGAAAGCAATAAAATTCATTTAAAAAGATTTTTATTTAAACGATGATACTGAATAGTAAACTTAATGTCCCAGCATGAATGTGTGTGTATGTATGTATTCTAAATACATGTTTATTTACAAGAGTATATGCTATGGGATGCCCCATGCCATCATCATGATCATCCATCACCATCATGTAGCCCCATCTGAATGATGAAAAAAAAAACAAATAACGATATAACTGATACTTTCTTTTCATTTTGTATAATTTTGAATTTGAAGATGAGATGTTTGCATGTGAGTGTGTTACTAAGAATGTTTGTTTGTTTGTTTGTATGTCTGTCCGTCTGTCTTTATGTATAACTATCGAATAACCAACAAACAATATTATGATGCTAAATTGCTAGAAATAAATGTTAATTCATATACAAACACTCAGTTGGATAGAGAAATAGACGGACAAGTGGACGGACATATAAACAACTTTATCTAACTGTATGATATTGTTAAGGAATGTATTCTTTAGTAACAACTCAATTCAGAAAATTTAGACTTGAATATAGACTACAAACAGAAAAACAAAAAAACATGAAGCAAAATCAACGTTGAACAAAGTTGATTTAAGATTGGACCAGTATCTCTATTTCGTTTTATATTTGAAGAAAAATACTCCTGGTTCTGCTACATGAATCAAAAGACAGATAAAAGTGTCCGCTTTATAGTGGAATTAAGTTCGTTTGCGGAAAACTTTCTTTTAGTTTTGAGTAGAAAATTATGTTAAAATACTTGAAATTATACAAAGTATAAAGAATCAGTTCTAAACTGGGACATAAGATTTCCATTAAGATTGAAAAATAAATGGATGTGGAAAATTTGGAAGAAATAATAGAGTCTGAAGAAGAATATGTTAAAATCTAGTGGAGTCTAATTTAGATGGAGTTGACATTTAAAACCATATACAAATTCAATCAGTGTATTTTTTTGTAAACTGGATCCATTAATCCATGGTCATTTCTCTAAATCTTCATAAATGCCAAATTTTCTTGCACTGATCTTAATCGATGATCACTTTTTGTAAATATAAACTTTTTATTAAGAATATTTTTTATACAAGCCGCTAGAGCCAAAAGTGTATTAATTCAAGATCACTATAACTTAAACCTTCATAATAAGCTATAAACTTTTTTGTTGAAATCGAAAAGGCTTAAATCCATAATGACTTTTTCAAACATAATTCATAATCACTGATCCATGATCATTTTTTCAACTGAATTTTTCCTCGTAAATAAAGCAACTAGAGAAGCTTTTGTCAAATATTCCACAACACTGAAATTAATAAAATTTGATTTACTTGGTAAACTAGTTCCAACGGGCCTTAGTCTATTTCTCAAAATTTAAGAAGTTTAAACATTTTATAAAAATGGATTTCTTTTCGCAATCTACAACGTTATTCCATGATCATCGTAAAAAATATAAAATTCAAATTTCCCGTTTACCTGGTCCCGTTAGATTCTGGCTTGTCTAGTGATCATCTTTTCATAAAAGTTGATTTTTCTTCTGAATCGATAAATCATTTTTCATTGATCACATTTTTAATTTCTTCAGTAGAAATTAAAAATGAAATTTTCTATAGAAAAAATTTTGAGAATTTTTCTAATGAAATATAAATTCTGAAAAATTTTCTATAGAAAAAAAATCTGAAAATTTTCTGTAGAAACAAAAAAATTAAATATTAAAAAATTAAAAAAAAAAGAAAATTTGGAAAAATTAAGAAATAAACATTTTTTTAATTTTTCTATAGAAAAAAATTTTTTCTATCGAAAAAAAATAAAAAACAATTTCTAAAGAAATAAAAATACTAAACATTTTTCTAAAAAAATCTAAAACTTTTTATATTAAAAATCACATATTTAGATTTTTTTGTAGAAATTAAAAACGAATTTTTCTATAGGAAAAAAATTTAAACTTTCTGTAGAAATAAAAATTTGGAAAATTTATCTATAGAAACGAAAAAACTCTTAATATTTTTCTGTAGAAATAAAAAAAATTGAAAATTTCAAAATTTTTCTATAAAAAAAATCAGAAAATTTTAAAAAGAAATAAAAATTCTAAAAATTTTTCTATAAAACAAAATTAGAAAACTTTTCTAAAAAAGTAGATTTTTGTAAACTGAAAACGCTAGAACCTAAAGGCCATTGACTTAAACCAAGACCACTTTTAACGAAATTTCGAAACAAAATTTTATCCATGATCAGTCTTCGAAAAAATAATTTATCTCGTAAACAAGACCCAAGCGAACATTTATCCATCCATTTATCCAAAATCGCAAGCAAAAGCGTAAGTTTTGGTCACTTTCCCATTTGTTTTTATTTTAGTTTCCCTTAATTGTTCCACGAATGTTGCTTAACAATTTTGAAACAAAAGTTATCGTTTTCGGATTAAAAATGATGAGCACAAACAATTGCAAACCAATGTGCCACACCCATTCCTCCTTACACACCTTCAAAAGTGTGATTCACGTATTAAAATAATTAGAAATGTTCTGGAAATCATGTGGTTGAAGCTTTATCGTGTCCATTTTTTGAGGTTAATTGGGAGTTTTCCTACAGATTTCTACCCAAGACTTTAAGATTCAATATGAAGTTGCATTCTATTAGATTTAAAATTTAATCGCTAAGTGTTATGGGAAAAATAATGTTATCACCTGTTCGAATGGACTTAATTTGGAGTTAATTAAATGTTTTGAATCCTTAAATAAATTGTCACACTCTTTCAAACACCTGTTACAAATAACCATAATGCAACATAAAATCTCCAGCATGATGCTCACATACACACACACATCCAATATGTCTTATACTCATACTTAGAATCATTGATACACAGACGAAATCATTACAGTCATCGTCCATACCTGTCGTTAATTTAAATTTAGCTATCAAAACTGTTTACGATCCATATAACTGACTAAATCACCATAAACACCTAGTTCCATATACATGTTAAGGTGCGTGATACATAGTGAGTGAGTGAGTGAGAGTGACTGGTTGACTGGCCGGCTGACCAAACATAATGTTCAAGTGTAAGACGAACATTCTGTCTAACTGTCAGACTATTGCTGCTCAGACCTTTAGATTTTGCTTGTTTTTCTTTTTTTGTCTTTGGCTTTTTATTCTTATGTTTCAATTTCTTATATTCTTCTTCTTCGTCTTGTTTTTGCTTTTTTATTTTAGTTGTTTGTTGTTGTTATTGTTTTCATTCTTACAAAATAAGTGTAAAGTATTTTTGGTTTATTCGTTGCAACAACATTCATCTGATCAGCATATTGTGGCAATAATATTATTCACTTTATATATTGAAATGAGCTTGTTATGCCACATGTGGTGTTGACCGTTTGTCTTGATTGTCCAATAAAAGAGGAACAGCAACAACATCAACAGCATTAGCATCAGTATCAGCAACAATTCGTTTCCGTTTGTAACATTTTCACTACTTTTAGTTGTTCGTGTTAAATAAGAAACGAAAAAAAATCTTGTAATCTCATTCATTTTCGTTTAATAATTCCAATTTGGTTTTCAAATACGCACATTTTCATACCCTACACCATCAAGTATCATTCATCCATCCGGCTGACTGTCCATGTCAAACTTGTTCGCAAAGTACAGTTCGCAGTTTTGAAGATATCTTAATGAAATTTTTGGCCCAAGGACGATTCCTATTGAAATTGGTTATGATCGGTCCATTATTTCATATAGAATCCATACAAAGGTCCATCCGGAATGGGATTTTTAACTCAAATTCCTAAATATAAAACCGATTTTAACCAATTTTTTAATAAGTCTCGTTATACTCTAAAACGATGTGCCAAATTACAGGAGGTTTGGTCCAATTTTTCTCATAGGTCTACATAGAACCACCCCCTAAATATCTCTTCGAAACAAATAAATCGCATATATACATGAGTATTGTAGAAATATTTAGTCAAATAAGAGGTAAATAAAGCCAAAATCACTGTGCGAAATTTAACGAGAGTCGGTCCATTATTTTTTCCAATTCCCATATAAACCCACAGAGAAAAATTCCCTTTAAAACGTATAAATTTGACATAAATTTTAGTATTATAAAGCATACAAACTTAAGCCTAATAAGGAAGACAAATTATACGAGGGTTGTTCATAAATTTTTCATAGCAGACATTTACAATCCAAAATGTGGTTTAGTGTATTAAATAGTCGGGCTTGACCGACTATAAAATTTTTATTTGTTTTTAGCTGGAGGTGTTTTGTTCTTTTCCTCTCCCTCTCCCTCTCTCTCTCTTTCATTCAGTTCCTCGATCATTTTGTCATTTGTATTTCTGTCGAGTGTTTAAGCGTTAAGTTTTGTCTTGAGGTAACTCTCAGTATCAGCCCAATGAAGTTTATTAAACTATGTGAACCTAATTTTGTAATATTTCATATAAAAATTGATGACATTTCAATGAACAAAAAAAATGGGCAAAAATTCTTGGAATTTGATTAAATTTATAAAGAATGAGATACAATATTAAGAAGGCAAATTGGATAATTTAAAGAACTTAAGGTCAAATGTCGTCTGTAATAAATATATTTAAATTGTGAATTTACCAGGAATTACAACAAGACGTATTATGAAGAAGGAAGGTGAAGGTTTTGCTCGAGGTTGATTTTTAATATACAAAGTTTTCTTAAATTATGATAAATCATGAATCCATGAAAGGAACAACTAAGGAGTAAGATCGAAAAATTCTTAACACTCGTATTCCATACTCTGATAACAACAAGTGACCAGAAAAATCTGCGTACTATAATTATTATAATTTTCGAAAGTTTTCGAAAAAAAATATTCTGTCAAATTTTTCGCAACTTCTTGGTCAAAATTATATATATTGCTGATGCTTGAGGGAATATTGGAGAAAAGCTTGGGACCCAAAATTAGTCAAAAGTTTCCAAAAATTGTTTGGTATTGAAAGCAATATTATTGAATATTTTTAACGAAATTTCACATGTGTCTAGTGGGTCCTGGAGACGTAAAGTGGATCTCCAAATTATAATGGGTGGACAACTTTGAAGTTCCACTTCCACTTTTTAAAAAAATCGACAAATTTTTATAGTGATTTTGAATTTAAAAGTATTTTACATACGTATATCCCTTATAATTCTCTACAAAAATGACGCTTATAATGTGGAATGTCTCTTAAAGTTTAAGAGATATTCTGATCGAAGAAAACTTCTTGTTACTTATTCGAAGTCGAAAAGAATTCTAAAATTCAGTGTACCAAATTTTAAATAATTTTTATACAAATTTTATTATTTTGAAATAGAAATTTAGAAAAAACGTAGAATTTTTCCTGATTTTGGTAATTTGAAATCAATTATTTTACATGCACATAAAGTAAATCGGAGGACAATAGGGGAACAAGATGCCCGCTAGCCCTAACGCAATTTCATTGATTTTCAATTTGATGAAAAGAAAAAAAACGCCAAAACTTTAATCGTCAAATAAATACCTTGATTATTAGTTACATTTACTAGTTGCTCACTCAAGAAATCTGCAATGGACTAAACCTCTTATAATGACAGTGTGAGCAATTTAATGAAAAATGTGATTTTTTTTAAAACAAGTTTTGCCCGGATTGGAGTTAGAGGATTTTTGAATGAAACATTAGGTTTATGTTTATTGTTAAGGACAACTCAGTCTATATTATGTTCAAATTTCATAATAATATTTTATATATTATAATATCATAACTAAATTTTCCACCGCTCTTCAAAAGTTGATTGAGATTTCACATTTCCATGAAAATTTCAATTCAACATGTCTTTCCATAATGTTGCATAACTTTATATTAAACATATTTTCGCTCAGTTGTTTCTAAGGTCTCTGAGGGTCATAAGCATATCTAGGGGCCCGGAGAGGACTACTTGCTCTGAAACCTCGGTTATAACTTCGAATGCAACTATTTTCGCGTGTATTCCCCCGACAACGTGAAAGAGTTACACATTTTATCAAAAAACATTTAGTAGTTCCAAAGTTATAGTGGCTTTGCGACACTGTGTTACGAGCTCTATAAATGCGAAATTTTCATCAAGTAAACTTCATAATGTGGACTGACTTAGCTATCATTATATCAAAGAAGGAGAAGCCTCCATTCAATGCAAATATTAAATAAAATTTTAGAACGGACAGTCTCAGGGATTTGATTAAATGCCCGTTGCATGGACTTTTTTTGAAAAAATATTGTATTTTTTAATTTCTTTTCGAGATCTCTGACTGAGGAGAGTTTTTGTGCAGCAAAGCGTACCGGGTAAAAGCTATAATAAAGTTTAGATGTTCGGCAGATCAAAAGTTTCAATCAGAAATATGGAAAACTTTAAAATCTTGTATAGACATAGTGACTATACCAACCAAAATGTCAACAAAATCGGAGAAGGTGGGTATATTGCGCACCTCGCAATTTCCTCTATCATTAAATAACATATTAGTTAACCTATAATTCTCTTCCTTTTATTTCAGTATGTATATCACATTACCAAAATCATTTCATTATAATCTTACAATACACACGGTAACCATAAACAAGACACATCATACTTTTGTTATTAGATATTGTTACCGTAACTAAAATATTTATTAATTCGCTTTGTGATTTTGCGTTAATAACAATAGTTATTGTTCTCACCACAAAAAATATTGTTATTCCAATAAAAAATGTTGTCATTGCAATAAAAAGTTTGTTTATTCGCATTGTCATTTTGCATTGATAACAAGAATTATTGTTTACGCCACTGAAAATAATTTTATTGTAATAAAAAATATTATTATTGTAATAAAAGTTTTGTTAATATTCGAAATGATTTCGCATTAACTAAAATAGTTATTGTATCGCCACAAATTTCATTTTTATAGCAATAAAAATTTATATTTCCATTGTTATTTTGCATTGCTAACAATAGTTATTGTTATCGTCAATAAAAACATTGTAACTCTACTATAAATATTGTTATTCTAATAAAAGTATTGTGAGTTCAATTAAAGATTTGTTTGTTCGCATTATTTTTTCATTGAATAAAAATGTGCTCGTATTTGTCAGTAAACTAAATAATATTTTATCCTAATAACAATAGTTTTTTATAACGAGCTTTTTAATAATAATAAAATTGTGATCAGTTTAACATATTTCCAAACATATTGCGACCATGATAATTTTTTATTTTAATAAAAATAATTTTATTACAGCAACAGAATTGTTAACAAAATAAAATGAATTCAACAATTAACATGTTGGTGACAACCATATAAAAGTGTTTGCCACAAACATAGAACGAAATGACGTTTCTCAGCGTGCAGTATGTATATTACATGACCAAAAATCCTTCCATTATAATCTTAAATAAATAATAATCATATTCGTTACAATACAATTCAATCCCAACCGAAAGATATTTTAGTGATAATTATTTTTTAAGGAAAATTCTAATGAAGTCTTTTTGAGGGATAATCTTAAGTTAAACTTTTAAAATATTTTTTTCCCAAAATACCCAAAAACGAAATATCAGTTATTACATTTCAAAAAAAGGGTTAAAAGCATAATGATAATAATAAAAGAAATAAACGATCAGGATTAACCAAAATAAGGCTGCCGTAAAAATTTCCAAAAAATAAAGATAAAACAATTTATGCTTCGATTACAAAAACAACAAAAAAAATATTATGGAAAATATTTAAAAAAGGGATCATAATTTTATTTATAATATTAAATTTAAAACATTTTAAGCCAGAAATTCTAATCATCTGCTTACACACCCACTGACCAGCCTACCGAAAATTCAGCTAACGATCAAAAATTTACAACTAAGAGAGTGAGTAAGAGATAGAGAGACAGGAAGAGAGTGAGAAAGTTAAAAAAGAAAATCATTTAACTAAACATTTAAAACATTGAAAAGCAATGTATTAATTAAATGTGGACAACGCCTCCCAAAAACTAAACTAAAATAAAATAAAATAAACTAAAAATTTGCAATAAAAGGAAATAAATAAACCTGAATATTCATACATGCACACATTTGTAAGCGTGTGGGTTAAAACCATTTGGAAAGTAGGAAATTGAAAATTGCACTAAGGCCACATGTCGGGCCAATTCCAAAGAAACATTTTTGTCCTTTTTATCTAATAAAGGTATATTAAAATTACTTGCTTATTAACAATAACAAAAAAGAAACGTCATGGAGAGAAAAAAGGATTTAATACCAGGTTTAACTCTTTCCCAGCTTGACTTTCACAAAAGCCACAAGTCAAAACTACAAATTGTTAAAGAATTTAAAGGTCAAGACAAAGCAAATTCAAATTTTGGTGTTTGATTTTTGAGAGCAAAACGTATAGCATGCCGTTGTCCTGTTGCGTTTTGTTGAGCTCAACTTTAAGCAGGGATTGATTTTCAAAATCAAACAATATTTTGTTTAACAAAATATTAAGCTGCTCTTTTGCTTACGCTCAGAAATTGGATTAAATTCATTGAATGTGAATATGAGAATTTGCATGATCCTTAAAGGATCTGCTAAGGTTACAAAAGAGAATGTAGGAAAGAGAGAGAGAGAGATTTTGTTTTATCTCACAAGAGTAACAAGATTTATTTGTTAAGCCCTTGTTAGTCCTGGTTACTGGTTACGATCAGAGTTGTAATCCTGTTAGGTTTGTTAATCTCTCTGTATATTTTTCCAATGCCAGAAAGTATTCTTGTTACCCCTTTTATTCTCTTCTCTTTTCTTAATGTTGTTGTATTTGTATTTTACAAACAAGATTAACACAATTTTTGTTTTCTTTCTTTCTTAGATTTTTCTCAGTGTTTGTGCGAAAATCCCTTTGACTAACTTTGTAGGCCCAAAAGAAAAATATACAGAAAAATATATTTCGTCGTCTTTCAAATAGAACTAAAATTATTGGTTGTAATGTTTTTCTAAGGGATTTTATAAATCCGCCTTTTTTTTGGTTAACCAGCATTTTTATGACAGAGATATTGACAATATTTTTCTTGTCATTTCGCTTCTGGTTTTATTATTTATTAAGTCGAAAGGTAGCAAGGTGTTTGGAAGGATATATATTTTATAGAGAGTCCTGTTCGTTGACAATTAAATTAATTCCTAATTCACTAAATAAACTGTCAGAAAAATGTAACGAGATCTTGTTATTTCAAATGTCTGAACGAATAACTTCCTGTCAATATTTGTGTTAAATAAATATTTATTTTTAAAGATTATTAAGGATCAAAAAAAAAGGATATAAATGTTGTGATGTTTTTATTTTATCAAAATATTTGATTTTGCAAAATAAGAGGAATTTATTTTCAATTACAGCAGAAATGACAATTGAAAACAATTTACCAAATGATCACAAATTTGGAACCATTTTGTTAAATGTGTGGAGAAATACATTAAAATTTAGATCTACATTTTTTCATTTAACAGAATTATTTTTTTAACATTATTTCAGGAATTGGGAGATTTAGCAAATCTAGAATTAAAACCAAATCTAAAAATCTTTAAAAACAGCTTCAATATTGATCATCATTATCGTTTAAAATTTTGTTCATATCTGAAGTATGCAAAGTTATAACTTCATTCTACCGGAACCGTTTTATCTATTAGGTCCAGTTCAAAACTTAAAACTTTCTGTTTAATCGCTATTAAAAAAATTTCATTAAATTCGTAGTAGGTAGTGTGTTCAAAAACCGAAACCGGAAACCGGTTAAACGGTTGTATTTCAGAAAACCGACCAGTTTCGAAAAAAAATTCTATTTTCGAATTATTCGACGTTTAACCGATTTATAATGGAAGACGCTTTTCATGAATGTGAAATATATATAAAATTTTTCATTCCGTGTGTTAAACGAGCAAAGTGCTATATGCATTCTTAGACATCATATTCTAAGTAGATTTCGGTATGTCCATCTTTTTTAGTCAGAATCACTTTAATAAAAATAATTTAAAAAGGCTTTTTATCTCTTACCAAGCAATATCCATTTTTAATTAAAGAGATATACACCGATAACTTATAAAAATTCAGAAATTAAAGAAACACTCTTCATTTCTTTAAACAAATATTAATCAAACAAAATCCGGTTAATCGAGTTTTTTATTTAAAACCGACTTTTCGAATAACACTTTTCGAATAACACGAAAACCGGGCTTCTTAATATGTCGATTGTCTGAATACACTATTAGTAGTTGTTTGGAAATTATAGATTTTTTCCGACATTTTAAAACTGAGAATAAAACAATGTGACCGCTTCCTTTTAAAATGTAAACAGTGTGTCGTAATACCAATGCTCACCCGCTACCAAAGGCAGGCAGTACAGAATATACATTGAATGTTCCCTCTTTAAATTGAGACGAGAAAATTACGCAGCTTTTCCAAAAATTAAAACAAGGCCTTCAGTTCTTTAAGATATTTAATGTTTCTATAATGAGCATCCTAGACCTGTTCACTTACTGCCAAAGGAAGCTAGAGCAGTTAGTTAATGGACTCTCTTATATTTTCTTCTCCTTCGTATTCTAATTTAGTTGTACACATGTGTGGAGATTAAATTTTCCTTTTAACGACTTCGGTAGTGGGGGGAGAATAAATCTGCCGTTTTTGAACCTCAATTTCCGTCTAAATGAACTCTGTCTTTGGAAGTTTGGCTGAACGCTGATGTTTGCAAGATCATTTACTTCGTCAATGTATCCTGGTACTCCAGAAGAACGATCTTGAACAAAGTTTTGGAAACGCATATGGGTTAAACAGTTGGATTGTTAATGATCCCTGTTTTTGGGGGTTTGGCTGCATTTTGTTACTCCAGAAGATGGATCTTTAACAAAGTTTTGGTTACGTTTGTGGGTAAAACAAAGGGATTGTTCTTTTTGGACCGAAATGAGAGTTGATATTGTTGACAGAATATTTGTTTTGGTTTAAGTACAGCTGCCAATCTCCAACATAATTTCAATTCTTTTTTTAACATTTGACAAATCTTACGATCCCTGGATGATAAAAAAAAACCTAAAGCACAGAAAATATGAACTTGAGTGACATGTGGTTCTTTTGTTTGAAAATTCAGTGGCATGTGAAATATAGAATTCTTATTTAATTTAATGCTGAAAAGATCAGTTTCCAGAAAGATCTTATGTTCTCGATCGCTTATTTCAGAAAGTAATTCCAATTGTCTTTAATTGTGTAGGCAGTGGCGCTAAGATAAATAATCCAAACAATTAAAACAAAATACATTTTTCCATTCAACTAAGCTACTGATCATAAAAGCTGTACAATCGTTTTACTAACGAGGATCAAATTTAATAAATTAAAATTTTCAAGAGCGAAGTAACTGTAACAATTTTATTCTCTTCCCCCAACTAATCAATTGATCAATTTACAATACAAAGAAATTCTCTTAACAATTGAAAACTAAAACGTTTTCTACTCCCAAATAATGGAAATAGATCCTCCTCTCTCCGAAGATCGTTAAGTCAGTATTTTTTATCTTACTACTCTTCCAAGTGACATCTTCTCTTTTATCATAAATATCATGATCGTCGTTCAAAACTAATTTCACTATTTTAAATCAGTCTAAATCGTTTGTCTATAGAATTTTAATTTTTTACTATTTATCGCAATTAAAAAAATGTTCGTAACGAAAAAAAAATGACACAAAACTCAGTTTGAAATATCATAAATCTCATATTTTAGTACTGTTTTTGATTTCTAGCCAAAGTGAAGAAAACAACAACAACAAAAAATGTCATGATAATAAAAATATCTATAAAATCTTAATCATCATCATTATCATCATTCTGATGTATAGAAATGATCATTAAAAAAGATTTTCTATTTTTTTTTGGTGAAAAAAATCAAATCTTGCAGACAGATTCTGAAAATTATGTCTGCAATATTTGTGCGTGTGTGGAATTTGTCTAGAAAAAAACAACTGGAAAACCATAGAAAATTCCATAATGATGATGATTAGAAACATAACGGTTATTTACGAATCTATAAAAACCAAAACCAATTCAGAAAACAAAACAAGATACAAGAGAGAGAGAGACACTTTTTTTGTCACGTTTATCTCTGGTGACGAGTGCGAAACCCTCTAGTTAAACACTGTGTTTATATTTAATATTAACAACTAAAACACTAAAATTACACACACGGTGACACGCACACTTAGTTACACTTGCAATCAAATGGAAAAGAAAAGAAAGTAAGAAAGGACATTAGTTAAATGTAACAACAGGACAATAGAGAGAGTATGAGGTGTGTGTGTTCGTTTGTGTGTGTGCGTACAGGTAAAGGTATGTTATCATAGGGAACAAGTCTTGTAACGTCTTCTCTTTAAATGCTTGAACTAACAACATGATGTCTGATGACAACTGTGTTTAACTTAAATATCATTTGTTTTTTTCTCGCTTAGTCCTTTAGGTCCTTTTCTTAAATTCTGTTGGAAACTGAGGTCTTGTCTGAATTATTGTTGTTGTTGTTGTGTTCTTGTTTACTTGTACACTTGTGCCTTGACCACATTCTAGGAAGTTTTTATGTTTTTGCTGTTGTTGTTGTTATTTTTTTGTCATGTTTATTTTACGTAGACAAAACAAAAATAACCCTTGTCATGTCACATTGTCCTTTTTGTATTTGTTTTATAGTTTTGAAATTGTTGGCCTTTACGTTTATCTAAATGAGGGCTAAACAACATCAACAGCCAGAGCAATTCACAGCAGCAGCCAAGAAAACAAAAAAATTTAGTGTGAGTGAGGGTGAGACAATCATGATTAACAACAACAGCAGTTGCATAACGGTCCCCTACACAATAAAAACATTTTACACAATAAAACGTCTGATTAAGAAATGATAAAGAAAACCAGGAATAAATAGGTGAGAAAAATATATTCAACATAGGCGTTCAATTAAATACCCTCCATCGGATGCTTATTTTTGGAAATAATTAAAATTTGGCGATTTAGGAAAATCGGAGGTGACCAAATTTGGAGAATCCACCTTCAAAATGTAAAATAATTCTGTAAACTTAGAACTATTTATGCACGAGGTGGTCAATTTTGGAGGTCTTCCCACCGTCCCCTGGATCTACTAGAGAACATGTACTTCTCCAAATCAATTGGAAAGCACCCTAATAATGCCCATGTGAAATTTTATTAACAAAATTTTCAGAAGTTCAAGGTTTACAAATTTATTTCCAAAAGAAGTTTTGGGACATGGGAATACTACACTCTTATTCTCCCTATTTAAAAGTCCGCTAAATGTTACTGTAATAATGCTAGAGACCATGTGCAACAAGTAGGGGGTACTATTCATTCTAAATAGCGAAACAATTTTGTTATTATTTATCTGGAATGTCAAATATCGCTTGTTAACGGACGGACAGACAAACGATAATATAAAAATCTATTAACAATATTATACGGTCCTTGATGTCACCTGGAATGACAAACTATAAATACCCTCATTCAACTACTTGTTATTGTGCAGGGTGTTAAAAATATTAATAAAGAGGCTCTAGCCCAAGGAGGATCAGAAAGAGAAGAGAGAGGGAGTAAAATTGTATGAGACCAATATAAAAACAAATGATATGTTTTTTTTTAGGGACTAAGAGGCGCTGCTATGTTTTAATTTGATTTTAAACTACTGATAAACTAATATCCGTGGAAAATGTCAAAATAATATTAACAACACCACTGAACACACTCACGTAGTTGTTTTACATTGAAGTGTGTTTGTTGTTCCTTTAACACAGTCACTTGTGTGTATGTGTGTGACTGTTTGGTAAATAATATGAATGTTTAAGGAATGAGTGACTGACTGGGTGTATGGACGTTATAGCTGGTAATATTATTGAACCATTTGTCACCAGTTTTTGAATGTTTGTACGTTTGTACGATCAATGATCGTTTGATTACATTTATTTATAATTTTTTTAGTTTACCTTTTTTTCATTGTTGTTGTTGCTGTTGCTGTTATGTTTAGTGTTGTTGTTTTATTTTAACTAATTGAAATGCACTTGTGGTCTTAAAGAATTCAATGAATTTTCAATATTTTTTTTTTTTAATTCAACATTTATCAAGTGTCAAAAAATTATTGTGTTGTAGTTTATTCAATTTCACATTAAACGCCCTGCAACCAAAAAAAAAAACTACTTAAACAACTGAATGCATAGTGGGACCAGAGACATAGAAATGGTGTTCGAGGAGAAATATAGAACAGCCAAATATGGGCCGATTTGGTAAAGTCGTAAAACGTATATTAAAGTAAACTCATTTCTTGGAGGGAACTATTTATATATGGACTGATATTCAAATTAGTTAAAATGTTCTAAGTACAGTTAGAAAAATAATTGTGCAGAATTTTAAAAGTTTTATAAGTTAATACCTTATTCCGTGAAGAGGCTTTATATGGGAGTTTAGTAGAGTAACTGTCCCACCTCAATCTAAGAATTTCTAAATCAAAAAATTTCAGAAAATGTTCTTCAAAAATGTGACTTTTGATATATCAACTTTATAACTTTATTTTTACTGATCTCATTTTAACGCTGTACTGTATGGATAAAATCCGTCAAAATCCACTGAGTTCGATTGTAAATTTTAGAAAAGCTTTTGTTTTGAAATTTTAATGTTTCCTCAGATATCTTCTGCATCATTTTTTCTACTGAACTGATGTTGCTGGATTTAAATAGCTTTTTATTGGATGTAAAATTAAATGTATACTTTATGGGTTTTTATAGGATTCTTTCTTGGTGTTCTAAACGGAGTGACAAAGTAAATATGCTCAGTTCATCACTTATGATTATGAAGAGTATTACTATTATTACGGTACTAATACCTCCATAAATATTCCCAATTTATTGGCTCGATAATTAGTGGGGAATTTTAGGATGTCGGAAATGATATTTTATTTATGGAAGTGATTTCTTTTCGTCTATATATTTCCTTCTATCTTGATCCAGGATTTTAGTTAATTTAGTTACCGACATAAATATATACATCTTTAATTACCACTTAAAGCTCAGAGTAAATGATTAAACTCTGCGGAGCTCCGCTAGAAAGAACCATAATCTTATTATCCACACGCAGAGAAAAATATGTTTGTGGTAACCATAAACGAGAAGCAACATACAATTGTTATTAGATATTGTTACCGTAATTATAAAATTTGTTTATTCGCATATTGACCCTGCATTAATAACTATACTTATTGTTATCGCCACTAAAAATATTTTTATTCTAATAAAAAATAATTGTTAGTTCAATGAAAAATTCGTTTATTCGCATTATTTTGTTATGAAAATATTTATTCATACTCAGTTTTCAGTATACTGAAAATAATATTTTGTCCTAATAACAATAAAATTGTGATCAGTCAAACATATTTCCCAACATATTGCGACCACAATTATTTTTTATTTATAAAATAATTTTTTTACATCAACTAAATTGTTATCAAAATAAAATGAATTCAACAATTTACATGGTGGTAATAACAATAAATGTTTGCCACAAACATATTGCGAAATGATGGTTGCTCTGCGTGCAGTCGCAGAAAATTTTCATTATTAGGTTTTCGACATGTTGATCCAGTAACTTCCAATTATTATGATAAGACCTTGTAGGAAGAATTCCAGTGGTTATCTGTAGCAAAGTTAGATTGTCCAGAAGTATAAATTTGGATTCTTATATATTCTGTCGAGTATATCAGCATTGTAGGGTTATCCATAGAGGTTATATATTACAATAAGGACAGATTCTTATCATTTCCCTTTTTCGAAACAACATCAAATCATATGTTATTTTTATATCTTTTAATTGGTTTTAATATGTTTAGATGTTAAAACAACAAGTTGTTTGTATTGATTTAATATTGAAAAATATTAATTTTAATGTTTTATTAAATTATTTTGAATCAATCATTTTTTATTTCAAACAAACTTATTAGCATGTTTAGGCCTGGAAAAAAGGATCGGAACAAGTTGTACGAAAGGTCTTCTTTTGAAAAGTAATATAGAAAGATGTTTCCGTCCGATCATTGGGACGATCAAAGGAAACCATTTCGATCCAACATTAAATACTTAATATTGTACTTATACTTCTTAGAGCTTCTGGAGTTAAATTTTAAAATGTTGTTTAAAAAACCACATTCGAGTCAACAATATAAATCTTTGGAATGAAATACACCCACTGGGTATCTCCAAAAGCTTTAGCTTTTGTTAAGACCTAAATTAGAAAAATACAACGAAAGAACTTAAATAATTTTTTTCTCTTTTATATAAATTTTGATATTTATTGATTATCCCACTGTGCAACAGTTATAATGTGCATATGACTCTTGACTCTCCTTGTTTTATTCTTAAATAAATTTCTTCATTTGTTTCTTATTTTTTCTTCAAAAATTTTCTTTCATTTTATTCTTTTTAAATTAAAGTTCTTTTCTTGTTTTTGTATTTAAATTGATGATTATCATTTGTGTGTGTTGATGGGTTCTTTCCCGTTTTAAAAATGTTCATATTGGGGGTTTCGTTTAAGAAAAGGTTTTCGTTTTCTCTCTCTCTCACTCAATTTTAAAACAACAACAAGTAAGAATTCTATATTCGGCTATGGCGAATTTTCAATACCCTGTACCACAATTGCGTGTGATGTAAATACCTTATGTTTTGTACAAACACACCCACACATTCACTTAGAGTAATAGTAAACGTTTTTCTTATATTTAACACAGGAACATTTAATGAATCATAAAAGAAGTTATATTTTTATCTATAACTTTTTTTGTTTCTGAACCGATTTTGATAATCTGAAAAATGGCGATGAAGTACAGGTAACTTAAAATTTATTTTATTATAATTTGTTGATTTATAATTGTAAATTTTACGAAAGTCTTCTGCTAGATCTTAAGGGTTGCCTCAGATATCGGTCTTTATATTTAAATATACTAAACCGAATTTGCTGCTTTAAAAAAGGGAAACTTTTTAGGACTGACATAAATACTCAGGATTCGATTTGTTGCAAGAATCTGAGATGATTTTGTCTTAGCGTTACACACGGAATGACAAACTTAATATACCCTCTTCACCGGTTGTTATGGTGGAGGGTATTAAAACTATAATATATATAACATTATTAAGTATTATCAATTTTATTATTATTTGTTGTTGTTGTTTGTATTGTTATTGTCATTATTGTTGTTGTAACTGTTGTTGCTATTGTTGTTGATTAAATGAACACATTATTATGGGTAATAAATTGTATTTCCAATGAAACGAATCAATTGAATTAAGTTGAGTATGAATTATATTTTTATTTATTTCTTAAAAATACAAAAAAAAAGTTTATCTGTTGTTGTTGTCATTTGAATAATTTTGATTTAAATTGACAAATGACATGTGTGATTTGGTTGGTTTGTTATGTTTTTCCACATAAATTTGAAGTTATTTTTTTCTAATTTTTTTGTCATTTTGGTTGTTTTTCTAAAAAAAAATGTAAATAAACAAGTATGACAGTTCAAATATATGTTTTGTCTATATGTATGACATGTTTGCCATCTAGAACATGTTTGTAATGAAAACAACTACAACAACAATAATAACAATAACAATAACAACAAAATTATGGTTCTATCACCCATAATGATTAATATGCAAGAGCTGGTGATTCTCATCAACAAATGATGGTCTTAATTAATGACTTTAAATGTTATTTTCATTATTTCATGGTAAATGACAATCAAAAAATATACAAAAACAACCAAAACTCCAATTTGAAACAAGTGAAAATTCCTCATAATCAAAAAAAATGTTTTCATTAGAATTTTTTTATTTTATTTTTTCATTTTTTTTGTTCATTTTGGACAGTCACCTACTTATAACTTTATTAGGGAGTGTGTTATTTTTTCTCCCCCCGTACAACAAGAACAACAATACAAAATCATTTTAACAAATTTCTAATTACTTAATTTTACGCTTGTTAACTTTTTATACAAAGTCACCAATTCATCTAGTTTTAGTCTTTTTGTAGTGGCAACATCTGCTATTATAGTTGTTTTCTCTCATTTTAATACTTTCCACCTTCACAAGTGTTGTATTAGGGTGTATTAAATTTGGCAGTACATATGTAACATCAAGGAGTATTTATATATTTAGAGATGATCTAAATTTGAATCCATTTGTATGCAAATACCCCGAACTAACTGTATTTTAATCATATTACATGTTGATCTTGTAGTGAGAAAAAATATATACATCGATCTCAAATCGCAAAAAAAACATCAATAAAACTCTAATTATCTGACTGACTGATCATCATTCCACTGTCCTAACGACTGAAGCTAAATATTTGGGTTTAACACTTCCCAAATAATTCCACTAAGACGTGATCTTTGAAAAAATAAGGAATTATTATATGAAGTCCGTCCTAAGAATGCTAAAAGTGTACACTTTTTTATGGAAGCTAGAAAAAATTATGGACCGACCCTCTAATTCTTTTTTGAATACCAAAGTATATGTGAGATTTGAGCCTTTCAAAGTGTTATTTGGAGGGGTATTGTACGGGACCTATGAGAAATAAGGGACCAGTTTTCGTTTAATTTAGGTCAACGTTTTATAACATTATAAGACTTACTTTTCGTTATATTTATGACTTTTATGACCTTAAAACACCATTAAGGATGGAACATTTAAATGGGGAATGAGTGAAATAATCATCACCCATTGCAATAGATATCATTCTTGAGACAATTGTACCTAGACTAAAGTTAGGTTGTCTCACTTACTTACAAGTATCTTCTCTGCCCGCTACAAAGTTCTGCACAAACGCATAATACCCCAACCACCTGCGGTACTGTAGGGCATTAAAATCTTTATAAAAAAAATTTCAATGTCGGGAAGAAAATCGCTCATATTTGATAAATAAGGCCCACTTTCTCGTGGAGAGATCTTTCAAAGAAGTTAACTTTATATAAACATAAATTACAAAAACATAATGAGGATCGTCTTACAATTTCTCATTAGGTCCATAAAGTCGGTCTTGACGGACTAATTTTAAACAAAATTTAATGATTTTTTTTTTCAAATTTAGTTGCCGAGGTGATCAAAATTGAAGATCCCTTCCCCATCTCCAAGAAGCACCATGAACTTTTGCTCTTCCAAATCAATTGGAAAACACTTTAGGAATGTCCATGTGAAATTTTATTAGAAAATATTGAATGGTTTTTAAGATACAGAATTATTACCAAAAACTCGATATTGTGTAAATTTCAAAATAATTTAGTTTATGATGTTATGAATTTTGGGGGTATAACGCCTGTGCCAGGGTAGCACTAAGAACTTGTGTCTCTCCAAATCAATTGGAAAATATATCAAAAATTTCTATACGATTTTTTTAATATTCAGTAGTTTCACAGTTAAGAATCATTTCATATGTCGTCCATAAGTTTATGTTTTTCGAGGGTATTCAAAATTCGTTGTAGCCTAACATAAGTTCCTCATTAATTCATTTTCCTGTTTTTGGGTTAATTTTTTTACATGCCACTTGTTTACAACATTTTGTGGCATAAATACAATTTTCAACTTCCGTTAGTCCCCGATAGAAATCTTGAAAATAATTTCTTAAATTTTGGTTTTACATTTTTCATTTCCATTTCTATTTCCATTATTATATACCGATTTCTCGACCTTAATATCTTTATTGTTATTTTTTTACTGTTTATTTTAATTTAATCTTAAATATATAATTAGATTTTTTTCTTCTCTGGATCCCAGAAACACCACTTTAAAGTGAAAATCAACAAATTATTTCATTGTCAAGTGCTTTCGCCGTCTGTCTATCAGTTTTTCTATATCTTCGTCTGTCTGTCTGTCTGTCTGACCGTCCATTTGTTTATTTGTCTGTTTGATTAGTCATTTAAAGTTAATTTTTTCCCAAAACATTTCCATTTCTATTTAAGCGCTACTTGAGCTAATTTTTGTAAATTTTTATCTTATTTTTATAATCGAATGTTCCTTTAACAAGCCCAGTTTAAAATGTTGTCGAGGAAAAGGTAAAAAATATAACATACAACACTGAGACCAACATAAGTGTTTCACATCCACACATACAATTACATGTATGTTTGTATTTATATCTTAATACTCGTACAAATGC
This sequence comes from Cochliomyia hominivorax, assembly GCA_004302925.2. NCBI lineage: Eukaryota > Metazoa > Arthropoda > Insecta > Diptera > Calliphoridae > Cochliomyia > Cochliomyia hominivorax. Next base: position 119,230,641 of record PYHX02000467.1, on the reverse strand, counting down.
TAATTTGCTCTGTCATCATCGTCATTGTTGTTATGTTTTCTAAATTTTGTTGTTTTGGTTGTTTGCTGTTGCTGTTGAAGTGGTTGCCCCTTTTTAATTGGTAAATTTAAACAATTTTTTTGTTATTTCAACGAAAGTTAATTAAAGAGAGAATTAAACTAATTTTAATTATTTGAAACCCCCGAAAAACAACAGCATGAAATAATTTGGTTTAAATAATTTTTCTATTAAATAATAGTTTTTGTCTGGTTTACTTAAATGTGGGTTACAGTGGAACTATTAACTGCATTGCACAGTGGTTTTAAAAAGTTTTTTGGAAATTGTTCTATAACTTTAAAAAAGTTGGTGATAATAAAAATTACTATGGTTGGAGCTGAGGTATTTGTATCTTATTATGCTTTTTTTGTAATGGACAGAAAAAATAGTCCTAAGTATATCGTTCGACTGAGGTTATTTAAGCATGTCCATCCGTCCGGCTGGCTGTCCTTGTAAAGCTTGTTCGCACAGTACATATCGCAGTTTTGAAGTTATTAGTTAATGAAATTTGAAACTAAGACGATGCCTATTGAAATCGGTTATGATTGGCCCATTTTTTTTATACGGGTCCCATATAAATGTCCTTATAAAATTCCTAAATACAAAACGATTTTAACCAAATTTTGTTACAAAAAGTCTTATTATATTTTAAAAGAACGTGCCAAATTATACGAGGGTCGGTCCATAATAAAAAAATCCTTTTAAAACATATTAATTTCACATAATCGTTTGTATCATAATAATCTTTTGCACTCATAAGCAAAAAGAATAAAAACAAATGCGAGGGCTGTTAATTAATTCTTCGTTGCATTAATTTATAACCAACAATGTTGTGTAGTGAATTTCATAGTTTTTTAGTAAAAAAAAAATAATTATATTTTTTCGGATTGGGATTTTGGGAGTTTCTGTAATGAAACGTCTCAACTTTTTGATGCAATTTTTTTAAAGTTTAAATATAATTTTTATTTTCACTGAAACAAAAAAGGTAGTAAATATAACAAAAAAATGGTGTAGAATTGAATAAAAGTAGCCAACGAAACCCTTATTCATCATAACGAAGCATTTCGTTATTTTTTCGTAAAGTCTTAAAATTTATGAAAAATCTTTATTTGAATTCATTAATAAAAATGCGATTGATTTGAATATATATTATTCAATTTGAATAACACTTTGCTCAAATTGACAAAAATAAATTATTTTTATTGATGAATATAATTCAATTTAAATACCAAATTTAAGTTAAAATTACGAAATTTTTGTTGAAATGGGGAAAGAATATTGTTGAATTTGTGTAATTAATTAATGCATATGCTATTAAGGACCAAGGGAAGGAGTACTCCATATACAATGTCAATCAGGGGAGTAGTGGCCTCCATACAAGGTAAATATTTATATTAATACGTCTATAAAATATAAAAAATAATTTGACGAAAAAGATAGTTAAATTAACAATTTGATTTAATTTGAATTAAATTAACAAAATTTTTATTCAAATTTTTCTATTTCATTTTAGTACGTAGAATTGAATAAATTTGTATTTATTTTACTTACGATGTGTTATTGTCTTTTTTACTAAATATCTGTTGATGTAAAATATTCAGGTTATTTTTTAACGAAATTTTATTCAATTCAACATCTTTTATTAAAATGTTTTTCTAATAACTTATTTAGTATATTTGAAGAAGATTCTTCAATTTGAAGAAAAATTTTGCTACTTAAAATAATAATCTGTTTTTAACACCTTTTTTCGTTAAAGTTCTACGAAAATATTTTGTTAATATTACCCGATGACATTTGGATCCGTGTGTAGCTAAATTATTATTTTCCATATATTAGCGCGAGAGTTTCAAAACTTCGTCGTCTTGCTTTCGGCCTGATTTGCTTAACTGGTAGTAATATACGGGAAGAGATTCCATTTTTATTATTCAATTTTGCTTTAATAAAGCGTTTCAGAATTCATGAAATAATAATGAGCTGTTTATGTTTAAGAATAATTTTATCATAAAGTTATTTGCAAGAAGTCAAAATGACTGCTAGTGATGTCACAAAGTTTAATAAATTCTGTTAATTTAAATTAAAATTAGGAAGCTGTCAAAATGACTTGTAAGAATAAGGTACAGGAAATCTCTATAAATGCAATCATTTGAAACGGTTTCTAAACTTTGAGTATTAATTTACTGAGACCAGATAAAATTCCTTTTTTTGCACACAATAATAATTTTATTTATTCGCTTGTAGAAGTATAAGCTTTTCTTGTTTTGTCATTAATAAATAACTGAAATTTGAGAAGGCAGCTTTCAGCTACAATGTTAAATTCATTAGAATATTCAAAACAAGTAACAGTGTAATAGTCGGTTCATGTCATTCATATGATACCCTACACCAACCAAAACTCGTAAAATTTAATTTTCTCACCCAGAGAAAAGACATTTTTCCAATTTTCCACTTCCATTTTTGCGACAAACATTTATTGTTATCGCGAACATGCAATTTATTGAATTAAATTTATATAGAGAATAATTTTGTTGCTGGAATAAAATTATTCCAGCAACAAAATTATTATTTTTTTAAAAAATTGAAAAAAAAAAAATATGTTGGTCGCAAAGTGTTTAGAAATATCATCAATTTACCAACATACCACAAACATACTTTAGTGGCCCAACCAAATTTTGGTTGTACAACCATACTATATGGGTTAATTTGAAAATATTATGGTGGATCGACAACATATTATTGCTTCTCAATTATGGTTGCCAAAACCATATTATTCTTTGAGTGTAAATTCTTGCGACATGCCGAATTTTCACAAATGCAAGCATTATATAACAGTCGTCCTTTAATAAGATCAGAACGGCGCCATATGCTTTGTCCTCATATAATAAATTGGTACAAATATGGAAATTATGGTAGAAAGATGAAATTTCATAAAGTTAGTTGTGTTTTTGGATATAAGTCTTTTTCTTCTGAACAGATTTTCATAATTTTTGGAATGTTAATGAGACTTATACAGCTTAATTTTTAATCCCACGAAAAGTTCACGAAAGTTCTTCGTCTCAGATATCGGTCTATATCTTTTAATATATTTTTGCTGGTTTCAAATTGGAAACTTTACAGGACAATAAAAAATATTCAGTCCAATTTTACTGAGTTCTAACAGTTATTGTATGTGTGAGGGTGTCAACAGTAGATAGTCGGTTATGGCTAAATCGAATCAAATTTTGATTTTATGCAAAAATATATGCATTTATGTGGAATAACATGTTTCCTTCTTCGTGTTACAAACGCAATGATAAAATTGTGATAGAAGAGTACATTAAAATAATACGCACATTTATGGGATGTAAAATGATGTCATAAGTTTGGGGAAACTATGGACAGATCCTTGTAAAGTTCGATCACAATATTATATTATTTTCGATTTATGCAGTTTAAAGTTGTGTTTTTTTGGAAATTTGAAATTACGATTTAGAGAATTTATTTTTACAAGTATTCCAAAACAGGCTGCTTACATTTTGATCGAGTCTCACTGACTTAAATAGGTCTTTGGCCAAAACATATATCGAATTTTATCGAGATATCTTCAAAATTGCGAACTGAAAAGTGTTAATGTTTGGTGGTGTAGGGCATAAAAGTATTCCACCATATTTTTTTAAGTGTAACAATGTTGCATGTGCATTGTCCATTAAATGCAATTAATGCAAAAAATATTTAAGATAAAACTAAACAACAACAACAACATAATCAGTGATTGTTTTTGCTTTGTAATGAAAAAAATTTAAACAGGGAGGGAATGAATCTAATTCTCACTTAATATTCAAACACTCACACATTCATCTGAAAACAGTAGAATTTCGATTATGTGAATATAAATAAGTTATGTTCTATATAAAACCTATAAAAGTGTTTAAACTGTATGAAATAAAGTGTTTTTTCTGTAATTCACAACAAATTTTTAAAATTACATTTTATGAAAAAAAAAACAACAACAAGTAGGAGAACTGATTTATTTTTCCTTATTTTTAAATAAAAGTGTTAAAACAACAACTAAAACAAGTTGCAAAAATAAAATAAAAAATTGTAAAAAATACAGAAAATGTTATAGGTGATCAAGCCCAACTATATAATACACTACACCACATTTTTGGTCGTAAATTACTGCTACGAAAAATTTATGAACGGCCCTCGAATAATTTGGTCTTCTTATTTATGCTTATGTATGCGAAATATTATTATGATACTGATATTTAGGTGAAATTTATATGTTTCAAAAGGATTTTTTCTAAAAATTTTGTGGGAATTAGGAAAAATTATGGATCGACCCTCGTATAAATTCCCACAGAGGCTTTGGTTTATATTTATTTTAATTTGTCTTAATATATTTAAAATTTCCCCGTTTATGTGCATTTTTTAAGTTTAAAACGTGGTATTTGGAAGGGTAATCATATAAATTGGCACATGGTTTTTGGAATAAAATAAGACTTTTTCCGCAAAATTTTGATAAAATCGTTTCGTATTTAACCTAAATTCATGGAGACATTTATATGAGGCCAATACGAAATAATGGACCAATTTGAACAGATATCGCCCAGTAGGTGCCAAATTACATGAAGATATCTTTAAAACTACGAGCTGTGCTTTGCGAACAAACTTTACATGGACAGTCAGACGGACGTACGGGTATCATGAAATCGACTCAGAAAGTGATTCCAAGTTGAACGGTATGCTTAAAGGTGGAGGTAGGACTATTTTTTCTGTCCGTTACAAACTTCTGCACAAAAACGCATAATACCCAATCACCCACAGTGGTGTAGGGTATAGAAACAGATTTAATAATTAAAGCGTATAAATGGGCGAGTTAATGTATGAGACTGAATGACGGACTGACTGACTGTTTGAATGTCTGACAGTTGAAACCGTAACGAAACGCTTTGAATTGAGTAAATGAATAACTGATTGACTGAATTTATTATTTTATTATTAATTAATTACAAACAGTTAATAAAGTAATTTTCTCGCCTTTACTGCATTTGTTGTTACTGTTGCTGTTGATGTTGTTGCTGCTAATGCCAACTTAACTTAATAAAAAATGTAAATTAATAAATTGTAATACAACAAAAATAACACAAATCTCTAGAGTGGAAACAGTTTTGCAATTAATTAATATAATTAAATGACATTTCGAATCCATTCAAATTGAATACAAAAACAAAAACAGTAACTTTAATGAATTTTTAATTAAAAATTGTTGTTTTATATCTAAAAAGAATAAAGAGGGGAATAAAGGTGGAAGGGTTTTTATTCTTTTATGAGGAATTAAGAAAATTCTTTAAAATTTTCAAAATATGAGAAAATTACTTTAAAAATTCATTCAAACAAATTCTGAAATTCATACGATTTCAAAAAATTGATATGATCCTAACAGAGGGGTCAACGAATTGAGTATTCAAATTTAATACGATTGAAAATTTTTGTAAAAAAATCAACAAATTAATTTCTTGGTAAAAATTTGACAAATATATTTCAAAAAGAGTTTTAATTATTATTTTATTTTCTAAAAGTTATTCTTGAATTATTATTATTTTTTTAATTTGAATTTTATAAAAATGTATTTTTAAATTTAAATTTCAAAATAAATTTATCGTTAAAATTATATTTTTACTAAAAACATGAAATAAAGACAAAATTATTTATTTCTTTATTTTTTAAGAGAAATATTTTTTTTTAATAAAAATAATTTTTATAAAAGAAAATTGATACAAAAATTCAAATATTATTTTTTGGTAAAAACTATTTAAATATTATTTTCTCTGAAATTAAAATTTCAAAATAATTTTAAATATCAATTTAATGTTTCAATGTTTTTAAAAAGACAATAAAAACTTAAATAATAATAAAAAATATTAAAATTTTAAATTATTTTTCATGTATTTTTGTTTTATGTTTCCATTAGAAAATATTTTTTATTAAAATAAAATAATTTTTTTTCTTTAAACTTTTTAATACGAATAAAATTTTTTGTAAAAAAAATAATTTTGTTTCAAATTTAATTTTTAGTAAAAATAAAGACATGTAAGAATGCTAACATACGCCTTTACCGAATGTTCAATATCCTCCACCACAAATGCGTGAATTTAAATAAATTAACGTATTTTATTTTGTAAATAATTATCGAAATAAAAATATTCTAAAAATTATCGAAATTTATAAAATAAACGAATATTCGTTAAAATGAACAATTCTCGATATTTTAAAGAGAAATTGCCGAAAATTGTAAAATTATAAATCTTCAAAATCTCGAATGATTTTCGAAAAAAAATATCCAAAAAAATTCAAATTGAAAAATGAAGACTTTAAAACGGAGAAAAAATTATCAAGAATTTAGTATTTTGCATAAACTGTATCTCAATCGAAAGCTTTACAATATCGTTAAATGTATTGCGAAGAAATATTTTGCCAATATCGAGAATAATATGTTTTCGAACATTTTCCGATATCAAAATCGAATCACTATCGAACTTATTAACGTTTCGTAAATGATATCGTTTAAGATTCGATACAGGTATCGTAAACGAACATTCGATATCGATCGAATTGCTGCCACAAACTGAATAATTGGTGCACTCTACGAGCTCGTTCACGAAACGCCTTTGATAGTCGATTTCGAAGGTTTTTTTTTTTTTTAAATTTCCGAGAAAACTTCTTAAGTGATATCGTTATCGAAATTTCATTAACACAAGAGCACACAATGAGTCAAAAAAGAAGTTATATTTTTGGCTATAACTTTTTTCTACTGAACCGATTTTGATAATATGATGAAGTACATGTACGATAAGTTTTAAGAAAATTTTTCGCTGGAACTTGGAGATTGCCTCAGCTATCGGTCTATATCTTTTGATATACCGAGAAGATTTTGCTGATTTTAAATAATAAACTTTTCAGGACTATAAAAAATACTCAGGCCAAATTTTATTGAGCTCTGTCTATTATTGTGGATGTGAGCGTGTCAATAACAGACAGAAAGACAGACAGACTATCGAATATAAACACAATTGGGTCTGATATGATTCCTTCTTAGCGTTACACACTGAATGACAAGTTAATATTTCCTCTTCACAACTTGTGATGGTGAAGGTTATTAAAATAAAATTTTCAAAAAAAAAAAAAAACGGGAAATTTTAATTTTATTAAAAAAACAATTTTTAGTAAAAAAAATTTAGTAAAAGGATTTTTAGTCAAAAAAAAATGATTTTTCGTAAAAAATCATTTCTTCGTGAAAAAGAAAAATTTAAAACTTTTTTATACAGTCCTTCCCAAAATCTCTCCATTTCTATTATATTTACCTCCATCTCTCTCCATTTCTATTATCATTCTATGCTGCATAAAATCCTCAACTCTAATACATGTTAAAAATTATGATCATAAATGTGTGTGCCAAAGAGATCAGGCTTCCAATCCTTCCAATATAGAATATGACAATGGATTCATAATTCAAACTTTATATTATGATAACTATTTTGAATGGAATAATTTTGCAAATTTAACGATAATTTTCTTCTTAATATTTTAAGGCGACTGCAAATGAAAACCATAAATTTATATATGTATGTATCATCATGTGTATGTGTAGTCGTGTTTGTGTGAGTATCAGTTTATTATCATTTTCATTTTATTAACTACACCTCATTTTAATGTTATCAAAGTGAAAAGATTCACAATTAATTACTTAATTCCCTTGAAGACAAACACAACACAACACATAACGTACTCCTTCTTCTTCTTCTTTTTCCTCATCGTCAGCAGCAGCAACACAGCTTCTCAGCTGAAATATCAATATTAAAATTGTCTTGTCTTGTTGTGTCGTGTCGTGTCGCATCTTCGACAATAATTTTTTTGTGTTGGCATGACGAACCTGTTGCCTTACACACCTTTTCAATGACGAAACACAAAACGTTCTCTCTTTAACGCGGGCCATCCAATAAGTTTATTTGACGCAATGTGACCAAAACATTCATACCAACCAACAATATACGACAAGTATTAACAGCGATCACTAATCACCTCATAACCAAACATTTTTTTGTTTGTTTTCATAATAAAAATAAACAAGAAACAACAACAACAAATGTTTAAGAGAAATAAATGAGAAAGAAGTGGAAGACGGAGAGAACGATGAAGAGGTGTCCCAATGTAGAGATATTTTTATTGTTAATTTTGGTGTTTTATTAAATTTCCAATAATGATTATGGGCAACAACTCAACTAAACTCAACTCAACTGAATTCCATAAGCTGGTTTGACTCCATTCACAAGAAAGTTAGTTGATATGAACGCGCGCGCGCGCCTTCATACTATAGCATATATAGTAAGTAGATGTTTGTGTGTGTGTGTGTATTTAAAAGCCTATTCCATAAAAGTCAAAAAGAAGAAGAAAAAATAACAAAATAAATACAAAACATAACAAACATAACAGATTAGTTACCACATCCCATATCAGGGTAATTATTGTTAAATGCGATAACAATCTTGTAGTGTGGTGACATTTATTTATTTTCCTTAATTTTGTTGTATTAATCTTTTTCTTCTCGAATGCCATACCTGTCCTACTGTCCGTCTCTCTATATATACACTATGCTCCAATGTTCCACTGTATCTCCCTCCATTCATCCATCCATCCATCCATCCATCCGTCTGTCTGTTTGTCTGTTTGTATTATAAAGTATTTGAAAGATATTCAAAAGCATTTGTACACATGTATAAAAATGTTCATACATCAGGTTGAATATTTGTTGGAGTTAAAAATTGTATTGGGATGTGAAGTATGGAGTTTGACTAATCATGCTTGTTTCGTATTCATTTATTTTAAATAAAACTTCCCTCATCATCATCAACATCATCATCATCGTGATGACGATCACTACTTACTAATACTCTTACTACTGCTGATCCTTTCTTTAGACTGGGTTTTCAACATCGATCGTAGCATCCAACCAACATCATTAGCACGATTTGTGGTTGTATAAAATGCATATTATTAGTATCATTATTGGCCATCGATTGTCTTTAAATAAACAACAACATAAAATAGCACTGCTGTTGTTGTCTTTCCTCTGCTGTTGGATGCTGCTTTTGGTGGTTAAAGAAGATGATGATTTCGCATAAATTAATTTATGCAAAATATAAATAATTTAGTGATCAGTTTAATTTGGAGTTTTATTATTATTTCTTTTTTCTTTTTTTTTCATTATGTCTCTTCTTCATCGTTTTTTGCCGTTTTTGCCTTGTATCGCATTTGTTTGATCAATTATGTTTGTTGGTTTTCTGATAGATCACAAATTCAAATGATTGATGTGCAAATTTATAAAAATGTTTTAGATCCAACAACAAAATAAAATTTTATTGAAAAAAAAGAACGTCAATTGGTTGTATTAAAATTTACTTTGATTGATTTAAAGAGGTCGTTTTTGTGAGTTATTTGGTTTTTGTGGTTGGTTGGTAACCTTTTCGAAAAAAAAATATTGACAAAAAATTATTGATTGAAAAAGTGATCAATATTTTAAAAAATGAAGAGAAGATTATAAAAAAAATTTTAATTTGCATTCTACACTAAACAAAAAAAGGTAGTAAATATAATGAAAAAGGCTGTAGAATTGAAGAAAAGTAGATTAAATATCCGCCAACGAAACTTTATTCATCAAAGAGAAATTTTCCGTAAATTTTTTTGGAAATTCTTTAAATTGACGAAAAATTGTCAATATGACTATTTGAATTTTTTAATAAAAATGCGGATAAATTGAATAAATATTTTACAATTTGAATAAAACATTATTCAAATTGACAAAAATAAATTCTTTATATTGATGAATATTATTCAATTAAAATATTTCATTTAAGTTAAATTTATTTAATTTTATTTGAATTGAGAACAGAACTATATTAAATTGTTAAATAATAAATTAATACATAAATTATTAAGGACCAAAGGAAGGAGTACTCCACATACAAAGCAAATATTGATTATATAATATCTATAGATCCACTACAACGAGAATTACATTTTTAATGCACTTCGATTCGAGAATTTTTGTGCAGCAAAAGACACCGAGTAAAACCTAATTTTAGATAATAGATAAACATAGTGCAATGTCAAAAGGACGGTGGTGAGGCGACCGGCTTGTATTTCTGATGAAAAGTTACTTACATGTTTGTTGATCAGCTGATCTTCCATTTGAATTTTCATGAATTAATGCAAAATATTCCTTTAATTTCATTTCAAATTTTAATTAGAATTTTCTGTAAAATATTTTCCTTCTGTATGAATATGTCAAAGAAAATATAACAAAATTATCTGACGAAAAAAATAGTTAAATTAACAAAAAAATTGTTCAAATTAACTTCATTTTGTGTGTCATTTTACTTACGATACGTTAGTGACGTTTTTACTAAATATCTGTTAATATAAAAATTGTTTCGTTATTTTTTTAACGAAATTTTATTAAATTTAACATCTTTTATAAAAAAATTTAATTTTATAATTTTCTTTTAATATATTTGAAGAAAATTCTTTAACTTAAAGAAAAATCATGTCAATTAATTAAAAATCTGTTTATTTAACACTTTTTTTCGTTAAAGTTCTACGAAAATTGTTCGTTAATATTACCGACGACATTTGGTTCAGTGTAGCCCAATTAAGAGCTGAAATTATAATATTTTAACTCCGCTCTATAATTTTATTCCAAATAATTCTATAAAACTTTAAAATCGTTGGTTAAATCTACAGAAATCACATGGTTGCAGCTGATATATTTTCGAATCGATCGGTGAAGTAGTGGGTTATAGCTCAGGTATTTTCAAACTCATATATAGAGGTTATTAGGCCTCCAGCAGGGTATCCTTTCAAATTTGTTATTCTCGAATGTAATGACTTTTTGAAAAATTGTGTAAAAAGATCAGAGTTAGATCACCTCTTACAGATTTCCTGAATCGCGAGGTTAGACTACAAATTCGGCTTACACGTACACAATTAAAGACTGCTGCTTTCTCATCATTTTGAGTAGAGCAGACATTCATTGTGGCTGTGCAGCTCTGATTTAATATTCCTTTAACTCTACAAAATAAGATATTAAGTTATCTCTTATAGTTTCAGAGAGATTCAAACTCAAATAAACTTCTCTTAAAAGAAAAACCAGATTCGACATAAAATTATAAATATTTTAAAATTTTTGCAAGAACCATTGAAAGACATTGATCCATTAAAAAGCTATTGTAACCTGGAACTTAAAACAATGTAAATGTTTGGCCCTTTTTTTCAAAATTTGTATTTCGTAATTTTTTTGCAAGTGATTTTAGAGAAAACGGAGGTCCACATGTCCTATCAAAAGTTTTTAAACTTAGTAAAAAACATTACTCTTAATAATTCTGAGTATTTTTTATTATATTCAAAAGTGTTCCGAAAAATGAACCGCAGAGCTATGAAAATATATATTATATTATATTATATTATATTATATTATATTATATTATATTATATTATATTATATTATATTATATTATATTATATTATATTATATTATATTATATTATATTATATTATATTATATTATATTATATTATATTATATTATATTATATTATATTATATTATATTATATTATATTATATTATATTATATTATATTATATTATATTATATTATATTATATTATATTATATTATATTATATTTTAATGGATACTTTTATATTTCATTAGTTAGATTTCTTGAAATATTCTTGATCCGCAGTAGTTCAACTAAAATTAATAAAAATAATTTTAGCAATTGCAGAAGTATTTTTATTGAAATTTAAGCAATTTTAAAAGTTCTAATCAGGTCCAAAAAGGTACTGAGGCATATGCGGTCCATTAGTTTCCGAGATATGGGCGAAAACTTACTCTGACAGCTACAGATCTAGTTGATCGATTTATTAGTTTCCGAGTTATAAGCAAAGACGCATTTTCCGATATTTTGAACCTCCTATATATAGACAAAATTTTGATGTAGAAAATTAGCTAATTTTTTACTTGAATTTTGGTTTTTTAATTTTCGAAATCGTTCCTTAAATAGCCGAGTTATCAATTGCTCTTTTTATATTTATACTCGTATTGTTTTAGTGAAACTAAAACTATTCGTGAATAAAATTGTTTATGCATATTGAGTGCTCTAAAAAAATCTCTATTTCTTCTTCTTCTACAAGTGATGATAAATTAAATGTTAAGTCCGCTGCTTAAAGAAAACACAAAATTCCATATGAGCAAAGATTAATTCGGCACGGCCGAATTTAACACTTTAACTTGTTTCTCTTAAGTTTTCTTTAAAATTTTAATCCATTAAACTTCAAAAAGACTTAATTTTGAAAATGTTTTCATTTAAATCGAAAATCGGTTAAGAAAATTGCAGATGTCGCTGTTCAAAGCTTAGACAAAAGACAAAAGCCAAAAGATTTTTTACACATCATGCAATTATCTGCGCAAGTCAATCATGTCACAATCGCCTAAAAAAGTTAAATAATTCTTATTAGCAAAAAATATCTGGATTATAATTTAAGCAATAATTTACTGCTAAATATATGTGTATCAATTTATCGTATATAATATTTTATAATCAATTCTCTCTCTCTCTGTCTCTCTCTCTTTCTTTATTAAAATAACAATAGAAATTTAAATTCTTAATTAATTTAACAGTTAATTTTATTATCGTTCAGTTTCGCCAACTCAACGTTTAAAACCCAAACATGATTAACTCCTTATCATTTTCTAAAAATCAAATTTATTTCCTGGAATTAATTTGTTGTTGTTGTTATTTTATTTTATCTCATATTCAACGAGTTTAATTCCATTAAACCACTTAGATATGATCTTCAAAGTGTCATTTACCAAACAGTAATTATTTTATGCTCCCATCAAATTCATTAAGTCTGTTGTGGTTTTTTGCAGCTTCCAATCGCTCGTCATTATAATTAAATGGAAAACAACAGAACTGAATGAGTAAATTTTGTTTTGAAATCAGGGATTTTTTTTAGTTTTTTTTGTGAATAAATTTCATTTTATTAGAAATAATCTTTAATATAAAATCTTTTGAATTGATCGCTGGGCGCCTCTGTCACAGCAGTTAGCTTTTCGTCAAACACACATAAATGTCTCACTCAACTGATTGACTGGCTCTCTTCAATTTTCATCGCTAGCGATGATTACAAAAGACAATACGGATTACGGTGAGTTGATTTAATTTGGTTGGCCTAATCAAGGTGATATCGAGATTTTTTTTGTATAAAAGACGAGAAAGACAAAATAAGTAATAAAATGTTAAATTATGTGATCGTGCTTTTTATAAATCTTTAAACCACTGACTGATTAAGATGATTGGGATTTAATCATAAAACGTAATAAAGTGTCAAATTCAAATATAGAAAACAACTAAATTGACAGCCATAAGCAATAACAACAACAACAGCAACACCAATAACAACAACAACATTTCTTTTTTGTATTATTAATAATAATAAGAAACAGATATCGTTTGAAGAAAAGAAACTATAGAGAAATGAGAATATAAAGACATTTAGCTGCCGTCGCAGGGTGCCATAATCATAGATTGTGATCAGTGAGCCTCTGATCAAGTCTGCAACAAAAGTTAAATGGAAAAAAATTTAAAAGGGACTTTAGTTTGACTTTAAATTATATAGAATATATAGATCCGCTGTTATGAGTCTGTGTCTTTTATGCAGTCAAACGAATGTAAGAAGTGAGATTGAAAAATTCTTAGCACACGTTCTCCATTAAGACTTTTAATTCAAATTACCTTTGCAAAACATATCGGTTTTTATGTTAAATGACAAATCTGATTAAATTGAGTGACTAGAAAAAAGCGTAATAAATTCAACATAACCCAACTTGGTCCCAAATAAATTTCGCCAAGCATTCATAGGTCTGTCATCAAACTGTTTCCAATGTTATTAATCAGTATCGGGAGAACCTGTATTATAAAGCCAAAAAAATACAAAGCAGAGCCTCCAACACATCCGGTAGTAAAGCAGCCAGTTTAGCTTAGTGCTTGGACTATTCGGTACGAGAAGTTGCTGACAGAAACGCTGCTTAAAAAGTTATAGGTCAAAAACAGAAATCGGAAATTGAAGTCCAGTTTTCTAATAAAAATACTCTTTCTGCTTAATGGATGACGAGACGTGTGTTCTGGTCAAAACTTTTATATTGCTGATGTGCGAGGGAATATTGATGAAAACTCCAGGACCCATAAGCAGTAAAACTTTGGTAAACGGTACTTGGTATGGGAAGCAATATGCAGTTGCGGCAAAAGAAGACAACCATTTGTTACAACGTTCTCTTGCTTCCATTCATAAGACTTTATAATGTGTCCATTAAATTTTTGACCTGACTTGGGATATAAGGGTTTCAGGAAAAAGGTTTAAAATTTCATCACTAGTGATTAAGACAATGAACATATATTTATTTGCAAATCGTTATAATAATTTCAATCAAATAAAAAATGCAAAACTGAAAATTAAGTGGTTCTATTTCTATTAACATACACTGCACCAAAAAAGGTAGTAAATATAATGAAAAAGCGTGTAGAATTGAGGAAAATTTGGTTAAATATCAGTCAACCAATCCTTTATTCATCATAACGAAATTCTTCAAATTGACGATAAATTGTCAATATGACTATTTTAATTCATTAATAAAAATGAGGTTGATTTGAATAAATATTATTCAATTTGAATAATACATTATTCAAATTGACAAAAATAAATTCTTTATATTGATGTTAAAGTTCTACGAAAATTTTTCGTTAACATTACCTACGGCATTTGGTTCGGTGTACATGTATGTTAAGAATATTTCGACCTCACTCCTAATAAGTGATTGTTTAAAATGTTCATATATAAATTAACTGATGGTAAATCAATGATATGACACTTTGTTACATGTTTTTTTTATTTATTTTATATTTTGTCAACTTTATTTTATTCGAATAAATTGCTAGAAATTTAAACAAAACAATAAAAAAAGCGACACCTACACGCCATCATCCAACCGAACCCAGATCTCTAGTTTCTCGAGCTTTTTATTGTTATTATAATATTGTGATCGTTCATACATTCACACATACACGTGCATATTAAATGAGCTGAAGTTAAGCAATCGTTTTGTTATTGTTTTGTTTTTTTTGTTAATTTAATTTATTTAACGTATCAATTATTTATTAATCTCTTCAGTACTCGTCATAAATTTAGACCAATTTATTTATTTATTTTCTTATTCATAAACATAATTTTCGATCAAATAATCACTTAGAAAAAACCATATGAAATTATTTAAAAAACAAAATTTACACAGTTTATTTTACTCACTTCACTCACATGATTATTGAGATCATTAAAAAAACTTGTCACATTTTAATAAAGCTCGTTGGTGTATGTTTGTATGTGTTCGTTTGGGTATAAGACTACTTCATATGCTTCAGAGCAGAGATTTAAAAGTATGAAAAACTCAATCAACACAAAAAATATTCTATTTGGTGTAGAGACTTTAAATAATGATGTTTAGTTTTAAATCAACATTGTTTTTATGTTGAAATAACAGTAAACATATAAGAATGTTTTTTTCGGTTGTGCCGAATTTTTAATAACCGTCACAACGATCAGTTTAATAATAATTGTGGGAACACGTACGAAATTCCACTAATAAGAGAACACTACTCTCCAGTGTTCTTTCTAAAAATTTGCCATGATTACTTCATCCATGAGCCGAATTTACGATATTTCAAATATCAGTTGTAAAAGGTTTTTTTGAGCCCTATACAAAATTTTGTTAGTCTTCTACTATTCATGTGCTAAATTTCTTTTTAGGGGATCAACCAAATTCCCGCGCATTTTTCTCCTTTAGGATATTGTCACAGATAAAACAATAAAATATATTTGAACAAATTTTATTGAGTTCTGTCAAGTGTTGCAAATATGACCATGCCAACAACAAGACAGACCAACTGATGACTCTGATTTTAATTTGAAGTTTATGTATACTTCACTTTGCTAGGATCTTACATGATTTCTTCTTGTCAATACACACAGAGTGACAAACTTAATACACACTCATACAAACTTACGATAGTGAACCATATTGTGGTTGTAAATATTATATGCGCAATATTATTGGACGAGCCTCGCTTTATTTGGTTTTCTGATATCTGCGTAAGTCGGAGTGGATATATGTGATTGCCTTGGAAAAATATAAGGCGACAAATGAAATACAAATATAATATCAACTTATGTGTGAGATTTACGCACTTAATTTATAAACTGGTATATATATTTACAATATCTTCTTATCTGTATATGTTTTGAGTTTAAAATCCCATTCTCAGAGGATATGAGATATTTATATTAGTTGCATAACCTCATTCAATTTCATCCAGCAATGACAGGTTCACATTTCTATCAAAATATTCTGTTGGGATGAGATTTGGATTCCATATAATTTGCCTAAAATTAAAAAAATTCATATATTGGAAACATTACGTTACGGGGAAAAAAATTAATCGATCACACATACCGATGAGTCATATTAAAAGGCACTTCTGTTACTTCATTTCTCCATTAATCCTGCACATCGGACTAAAATATTTAAACAATTAGATTTCAAATTAATCACTTGACGTTATTGTATAACTTACAATTTGGTATTTTGTAGGGTTAACATCTGACATTATGATTCAGCCAAAGAATCGATATTTAAGATGAATATCTAGAAGAGTAATGTAATGTCTGCATTTGTGAGATCGGAAGAATGTTCTACTTTATGAACTGACGATCACAAGAGACCTGTTTCGAATACAATTGAATCGTTGAGGAGAACATTCAGCAAACAACAACCAGAGAGACACGACCCCATAACATTCCAGCAGGATAACTTTTCAGTCACATGTTGAATAAATTCTATTTGTAAATAAGTAAAAATGTTATAGTCGTTTAAGCCCGACTATGAAATACCCTGCAACATATTGGACCGATCCTCGTATAATTTGGCACATCGGTTTTATCTTAATTTGGCTAAATATTTTTGCAGTAACCACGTATATGTGCGATTTATGAGTCGCAAAGCGATATTTAGAGGGGTGGTTGTATAGGTCTTATCAGAAATAATGAACCGATCGTCGTATAATTTGACGAACTCTTTTAGAATATAATAAGAGATACTTTTACAAAATTTGGTTAAAATCGTCTTGTATTGAGACATTTATTGACCCATTCCGGGGGGACATTTATATAAACGCCAAATTTCATGGAACGCCACCTATGGGAAATCTTAAGCTTAAAAGCGATGCTTTCAGTGCAGAATATCACAAGTTGGCATAATTCTCTTAATTCACAGAGAAATTGGAAAAAGTAATGGCTTAATATTGACTTTATTCATAATAATAAAAACTTAGAAGAATTTACTCCTTTAATTAAAGAAATAACACAAAACAGCTGTAAATATTGAGTTGACTTAAATACAAATACAAATAGTCGCACATATATTACTACATAAAAGTACGTAAATGCGTTAAACGAGTGAGTGAATGACGGACTGAAAGAGTTGACTTGAGTTTGTCGTTTACACGCACACTCTCCATGCTTTTTTTAATGGACTAATTCCAATGAATTAATGATAATTATAATAACTTTATTTCGTTGAAGACCTAAATGAGGGACAGACATTAAAATACATAACAACATACAAACATATTTGAACTACAAACATACATTCATTACACAATTAAAAAAAGAAGAAGAAGAAAAGGTTTTAGCAAAAAGAGAAAAAAGAAAAGAAAGAAAACATCAACCGCAAAGGCCAGAAGTTAAAGGCAACAAAAATTCACTCACTAATTTTCCATAGCCAGATGAACATTCATGCTTACATACATATATGTTTATAAACATATGTATATATACATGAAAATGTATACAAGTATATAAATATGTTATGTTACCGATTAGTTACGAGTACTTAACTGAAATGGACGTCAAGTAATTAATATCATAGTGAACAAGCTAAAATACATACAACAAAACATAAACTGAAAGAAAAAAAATCGCACGAACCCCCCTCCCCACCCAAAAGAAAATAATAATAATAATAATAATAAAGTGGGGAATACATCAAAACAACAACAAGAACAACAAAAGCAATAATAATAAGAACGAAATGAAAAAGCAGTAAAAACGAGCAAAAAACAAAAAATCGCTTACAGAGAAAATGGCTCAGCAAAACAAACAAGAAGACAAGAAACATACGTCAAGAGTCAAGACATGTGCGCAATTAACGAACAGACAGCATAACACTGGATATGGTTACACCTACTGCGCCAATATTTTTGTTAGTTGTTGTTAGTTATTGTTGTTGCATCCACTTCAAATGCCCCTTTTAATCTCCTTAAGACATTAGTATGAATTTTAACATATACACATACACATGAGATAAATAAAAAACTAGACTCGAGTCATAGATGTGTATTAAGGGCAAAAGAACAATAAGAGACTTGGGAAGTTATTACAAATAATATGACTGACCAGTTGGATTAACAGCATATTAAAGTAAAGTTTAATTTAATAATAAAAGTCAAAGAACAGAATTGTAATATGTCTGGTTCAAATCAAGGTCTGGCTAAATTTGGCGTCCCCACATAATGAAGAAGTTTGATTATGAGTCACGCCTAAATTTCAAATATTTGCTCATCTTTATTTAACATATTTTGTTTAACACTCTGATGAACTGGACCGTAAAATATTAGTAATTTAGGCAATGACTTAGAATCAATTAAGTCTTATAGGAAAATCGGCATTGAAATCAAAATTTATTTCATGAATAACTGGTCCTTATTCGAAATTAAAAATAGTATTTAAAAGGCATCGCATGTTTTAGTTGGAGCGTCTATTAATAATGAAATTTACCCAAATAATTTTCATTTTCCTGAACGCTTTTTCAATAAATTTCTTGTCACATTTTCAAAGAAATTAAAAATTTTCCTTAGGAACGGCGCTACCGTTCGCCTGGATAATTTCCTTTTGTCAGTTATAGCTCAGATATCAAACTATAATTTTTTACATGCTAAACTACTTTTGCTGATTTTTAATGGGATCCATTTCAGAATAACAACAAATAATCCAGCAAAATTTCATTTCATTTCATTGAGGTTTGATAATTAGTTTGGATTTGACTGTGTCAATAAGCAGACATACGGATATAGTTGAACCGGTTGAGATGTGGTCCTTTAAGTGGGACTTAAATGAGGGTTATATACCCTCATTCACCATTTGAGATGGTAAAGTCGCTCTTTTGCTGTAAGAGTGTAATAACTTAAAATTCTTAATATCAATTGATATGATAAAAATACATAATAATATTCTTTTCATTCAAAGATCTAAAAAAATATATATAAGTTCTCTACCTGATATTTAAAATTTTGGAGTTATGTTTTTATTGCAGCAAATGAGCAACATGTTCACACTTTTAAGTTTATTAAAATTGTTATTTACGATTTTTCTTTATTAATTCTCAAATCTAATTAAAAACTATAATTCAAATTCTATTAGCTGCCATATAAATGAACAATTTAATAAATATTACAATTAAATTAAATGAAACTAAAATTAAATTGAATACAAATAAAATATTTACGCAAAAACATGTTAAAGAAAACGCTAGATAAACCACATTTTTTAAAAACGTTTTAATTACAAATCACCCCTCGATGATAACATAACAACAATTTATACTTATTTTTATGTTTGTATTTATAAAAGAAATTATATACAAATAAATCTCCACACATAATCAAGTTAAATTTAAGCTCAGAGAATGAAAAAAGGAGAAAAAATAAAAAGAAAAATAATGATGTTTGTTTGTTTTTAATAATGAAACGATGTTGTTAATTCAGGCAAATTGGTTTATTTAATAAGTTTATTGGTTAAATACTCGTCGGATACGACAGACAACAACACCAGCAACAGACAACAAATAAACCTTAATAATCAGCAATACAAACAACAAATCAAGTAATAAACATACAACACCACAGCAGCAACAACAACAATACAACATAAAACATATCACAGTAACACTCCAAACAAAAAAGTACACATACGTAACCTTTGGCAACAGTTTTTTCTTCAATCTTTAAAACTTTTTGCTTTAAGTCTGTTCAAACATCTGAAAAATATATATGAAATGCTTTGAAATCTCGTTAAGAATAAACCAACTGACAGAGTAAAACTACATACATACAACCAAATACATTGACATATACGCATACACACACACCACATCATACTCTCACCTTCAAACGCAACAAATAATAACGAACTCGAAGAGAAAAAAACTTTTTGAAAATCATTCTTCGTGTTAATTTCCGAGAATTACGATTTGATAAACACGTTTAAAGGTTTGTTATAAGGAAATATTGTTGTTGTTATTGTTGTTGTGGTTGTTGCTGTTTTAATATGTTATGGATACTTCTACTCATAATAAATGTACACACACATTCATATGGACATATTCATATTTATCCATAAATGATTCAGGGCTTAAAAGATCTGAAAACATTTTTCTAGAAAATCGGTTGACGTTAGAAAATAAATAATTTCAAATTTCAGATCAGTTTCATTCATATATATTTCTTCAAAATTACTGATCACAATTTGGAAGATCTTAAAAATCCGGGCGTCAATTATTTTTATTAGAACACAAAACACTGTTCGCAGATCGAAGATAACACATTTTTATACCCTTCAACACCACAAATTTTGATTAACTTTGTCATTTGGTTTATCTAAGACCCAATAATGATATATATTATTGCATAAAATCAAAATCTGAGTCGATTTACTCTGTCTGTATGTCTGATGTTGACACACTCATCTTCACAATATTTGACAGAAATTTTGTTATTTTCCTGAGCTTCTTAAAATCTGCTTAATCGGTTCAATAGAAAAAAGTTCTAAACCGATATTTGAGACAACCTCTCGATTGTCTCAATTATTGGGACGTGTAAACGACCTTGAGAACACACACATGTATAACCTAATGCTTTTTCATATAGAGGATGTGGTGCGTAAGAATGTAAAGCCTTATAAACACTTTATACCGCAGAGCTTCTGGTGAATAATGCATAAAAATTGTTGAGTGACTTAATAAGAGTCTGTATAGGCGTATGCCAAGGCTTCTGAATATACTTTAATAATCTCACTGGAAATTTCCCACTTTATCACTATTTAGGAAACTTGCTCTCTTCACTACAAATGTAAAATTCACTCTGTTGCTCGTTTGCGTAAATTGGGATGTTCCTCTCGCGATATTCTTCGGAATTTGCTATGTGTATTTTGGCAAAGAACAGAATCTAAACTAATCATTGAGGCAAATGAAGATGGATTGACCATTATGACAGTTTAACCAAATATAAGACTGGAGCAAACATGCTTGCGAATAAAGGAAACAGAAGTAAACAACAGCTACTTGAGTTGATGGAAACTCAAGGCGTTAGCATAAATATAATCAAAATTTCTTCATGACCATATGTTTCTTGTAGGAACAAAGGAAACACTTCTTTTGGGAATAACTGGAACTTATTGACGTATTTACAAAACTTAAAATGCTCAATAGGTTTTAGCTTTTGAACCATTTACAATCCAGCTAACAAACTTAATTGTGGTGTTAATTCTAAAGAATATTCAAGAAGGTGATGAGATATGAAAAGTGTTTCGTATTACAGGAGATTTGTAATGGAAACAATCGATTCATTTGAAGAGAGAAATTAAAAGCAAACAGGATATACGACCAAACATGAGATAATAATGCATCCTAAATATGCTAAGCCACATGATGCAAAACTGGTTAAAATCTGTTTACAAGTTTTGACTCTCTCACCTTATGGACCTGGAAATTATTAAGATCGATGAAAAATGCCGGTATTGGAATTCGCTTTAAATTAAGACATAATAAAAGAATTGAAATTGTTTACTTTTACCTCAACCGGAAAAAATTCCTTAATGGAGGAATCTTTATGCTACCAGAATGGTGGAAAAAAGTACTGACTAACGATGGGCAACACTTTTTCAATGATATTATTCCTTTCCCTCCCTGACAAATCGGACAACTATTCCTTTCCTTTTCTCTCCCTAAATGCAGTAGAATAAATCGGTAGGGACAACAAATATTGAATTGAATGAAGGAATTGAAGTGAAGTGAATGCAAGAAATGAATACCGATTAACAAGAGGCACAAATGGTTAGAAGATTAAGAAGAAGAAAAAGGGAAAAAAAAACAATAACAAGTCAATGAAAAATATTCAGAAAATAAAATATTTTGGTGGGTGTAATTTATTATTAATTATTACACAGACGAATGAACCTGAACCACAAAAAAAAAATATGAAGAAAAAAGAAACGAAAAGAAAACCAATAACAAGAACAACAACAAAATTTAATAAATTAAGAACAAAATAAAAAATTTCACAGTTTATTAAATGCCAACACACAACCACAGGGAATATTGAAAATTCAACAAAAAATTGAAAAAAAAAGAAAAGAAAAACCAAAGAAAATTGTAAGAATTTCACACTGAAAAACTTCAAAAAATATTTAAAATTTATTTAGAAAAATTTTTAAAGAAATAAAGAGAAGAAGAAGAGAAGAGGTGAGGTATTGCTTAATTCCTGTGTTATGGGGTATTTAGAGTTTGCATGTGTTACTTTTTCTTGTAGCCTCAAGGATGCTGTTCATAAATCCTTAAGAATGTTGTTGGTTGTTTGCTCTTTTAGTTTTTATACCCTTCACCATCACAAATGGTGACGAGGGTATATTAAATTTGTTATTCCGTATGTAAATAGGAATCATCTAAGACCCCATAATGTATATATATATTGCTTCACATTAAAACCTGAGTCGATTTAGCTATGATCGTCTGTCTGTCTGTTGTTGGCACGCTCACATCCACAATAATGGACAGAGATGAATGAAATTTGACCTGAATATTTATTATAGTCTTGAGAAGTTTCCTATTTAAAACCAGCAAAATCGGTTCAGTATGTTATGAGATATAGACCGATATCTGAGACAACCTCTAAATTTAAGCGAAGAACTTTCGTAAATTATCAATCATAAATCGACAGATAAGAAAAAACTTAATTAAAATAAATTACCATAATATCAAAAAATATGTACCCCATTACTATTCCATCCAAACATCAAAATCGGCTCAGCTAAATAAAAGATATAGTCAAAAAACATAACAAATTTTATAACTACTTATGGTTTCTTTGTTATATATAAGAAATACATTCATATACTGTATGTGTTTGTGAGTGTACATGTGAGTTTGTATGTGCGTACAATGTACATGTATGAAACATAATTTGCTTATTTCTTAGGCATTTGTGGTGGAGGGTATTGAAGATGCGGCATAGCCGAATATAGCATTCTTACTTGTTGCTATAGTTACAGTCGATCCTGTGCGTTTGCGATCTAACTCTTCTTTGGTGCTGAAACATTTTGTTGTGGTGTTTCTGTATTTTTCACATTTGATATTTTATTTTTTGTTTAATTTGGTGATAATGATCATCACGCCATCATCAACAATATCATCAATTGATTATCGTTTATTAATTATATACCCACACATAATAATAATAAAAACACATACTTAAATATTTATAAAAAAAATAATTTTTATTATTAAATCGTTTTTATTTATAACTTCGCTTTTTTAACAATTAAAATAAAGTGCAATAATAATTAATAATCAATATTTTATCATAATGATGTCATTCTTAATTAGAAATTAAATATATTTTAATTAATTTCATTAATTATAAATAATTATAATATTTTAAACATTTCTATTTTCAAATTTGTCATCCGACACAGTGATTCATTATTTTGGAAATTATTCTGTAACTTTTGAACTGTTAGATCTCAAACAAAATTCACTTGGTTAGAGCCGAGGCGTTTTCGAGTTATTTGGACTAGTTAGGAGCTCTATCTGGATTATAGATGCTTGCGCTCATAAAGTTCTTACGGGTAGGCGAATACAAACACAGGGTTTTCACAGTTTTCACTTTTTGACATTATAGTGGTTGAACGTTTTAAGTTGTGAAATGGAAAATTATTATTAAAAAATGTTGATTGGAAACAATGTCGATTTTGTGCCAGATTTCAAGAAAACTACTTTTCCAAAAACAGAAATTAGCTAAAAGTCGAGAACTTATCAAAACTTTGAAATCATTTTACACTTAATTTAACATAAAAACACTTTTGATTTATTCCCAAACAATGTTATTTTAATATTAATTTTTTTAAAAGTTGAATTCACAGTTTTTGTCTGTGGAACAAAAATCATAACGGAAATAATATTGAAACATTTTAATCTTTTTTCTAACTGGGTAAAACTAAATAAAAGTGCAACAATAATGCATGAGACAGATCTAGAAATATCACTTGTTCAAAACATAATTTGCGATCTGAGATGATTATTTCATGTGTCGCAAAAAAAAACAATACAAACTTAGTACACCTTCATTCAATATTTGTGTAGGGTGTAGGGTATCAAAATATAATTTTTAATTGTCTTAAATTTGTTTGATATTATTTTTTAATAATAGTTGAAGTCAAAGAAAACTATTTTAATGAAAATCAAACAATTCAAATTTAAAATTTTAAATCTTCTGAAAATGTTTTCAAATCAAAAATCTTTGAATTTGAAATATAATAAATTATAACAAATTGAAATGAATTTCTTTGTTCTGAAAATATTGTTTAAATAAAATTTTAAATTTAAAATATTTATTTTAAACATTTTACAGTCAAATAATGAACTAATTTTCTTCGCAAAATATGTTATAATTCATTTTTGAAATAAATTTGTATTATTGCGATTTGGCACGATTCCCTTGATTTTCTCTTTGAGATAATTTATAATAATGTAGAATAAAATCGCTTTGAATTTATATTCCTAGATATTTCCTTTTGTTCTTCTATAATTCTCAGTCATCGGTAATAAACGTCACTTTACGTCATTTTTTCAATAATTCTTTAAATTTGAAACTTCTAAATATATTTTTTATTGAAATTTCGCATAAACATTCTTAAAGTGTTTTTCATTTGATTTGAAGAAACACAGGTTCTAGAGTGAGTCCAGGGAAAGGAATATAGTGCTCCAAAGTTGATTACCTCAAGAGTCAAATTGTTTGATATTTTTTCTGATGTTTAAATTTGGTGGATTAAAAATTCGGTTATAAAAAATCTTAAAAATTATCTGTATTCCACATAAAGATCTTAACAAGTTTTGGTCCAAGAATCGTTTACCTTTCAGAATCCAATCAAAAGTTATATTTAAATAGGAATTTGGGAAAAACTTTTCTTATTTTTCCCCAAAAAGTGTAGCATTTTTAAATCTAAATTCAAAAATCTTACTCTGAATTAAAGTTTTTTATTTATAATACTAAAAGGCCTTTTAAGGTAAAAACATATAAAAAACCCGGTTCGCTAGATGAAACATTTTTCGCTTAAGCCCTATCGGAATTTCCTTAATTAAAAAAAATATTTTCTCTTTAGTTTTTTGAGGAGAAAAACTATATCGCAGATAAAATAAAGAAAAGCATTACCACGATTATATAACTACATATGTTTGCTATATACTCCTAAAATCTTAAATCGCTCCAATATTTTTTACGAGAGATTGAGCAATTTTCCGAAAAAAGTCTAGTTTTAGAATAAGCTTTTACCGAAATTGGAATTTTAGGTATTTCGAAACCAAAAAATGGACAAGTGTTTCTAGTTTTGTATTAAGGACATTTTTATTTATATTGTGCCCAAATTTAAGAATTACAGCTTTTTTATATAGATTACAGTAAAAGTCAAGAATTAAGAATATTTTCACAAAATTATAGCGGAAATAAAAATTTTAGTTTTTTTGAAAAATTTATTAAAATTATTTAGTATTTGTACTTTATTATATTAAATTGTTATTTATGAAGTAAAAACCTTTCCAACGATATCAGAAACCTATATAAATACCCTACTTAATCCATTTAAAACTTAACTGAAACTTTGTAACCTTCAAATTATTTGTGTTCATTTTAAATGGAATTATTTTTTAATGTTGAATTAATTCTTTAATGAGTGAAATCGAAAAATTCTTAACACACATTTTTCATTAAAACCCAAGTGTTATTTGTTACTGATTTGTATTGATTTTTTTATCAAGTGACCTTTAATATCATGTAAAAATGCGTACTAAATTTATTAAATATTTTCAACAAATATAACTTGATCGATCAGAACGCTGGCAAAAATTTAGATTCCAAAACCAGAGTAATATTAATTTGCGGCAAAAGAAGTCAATCATGTGTTGCTCTACAAGTACCGAAATTAACATCAAGGAATGTTTACATAATCGGATGATTCCATTCATAAGACTTCATAATTCAACTTTTTTTTCATCGGACGTGGCATCTTGTCATTATGGAAAACCAGTCCTTGAGTGGTACAAGAACATGATAATAACATATATGTATGTTAAGAATTACGTCCTGCTTAATTTAATAAATCGATTGATTAAAAATTTTATTTCTTCTAAAATAATTAAAATCTTTAATTAATTGTAAAATCTTCTAATTAAATCTTAATTAGTTATTTTGAACAAAAAATTATTTTTTGTTTAACACAAATAAATTTTAATTTCATGTTTACACACAAAAAAAAAACATGAAGCAAAATCAATGTTGAACATAGTTGATTTAAGATTGAATTTTTTTTTCATTTAGTTTAAATTGGACGTTTTTACGTTTGCAGCGAAATAATATGATACATTTTAGAACCTTTCGATTTTAATATATAAAATTATACAACGTTAAATATTTAAAATTTCCTTTAAGTAGTAGAATTTCAAGAATATTCTTAAGATACTTTTTTTACTGTGTAGCAATGTTAAAATAACTGTTTTTTACCTGTGAAGCAAAATTATAACTGAAAAAGAGTTAAATTATTTTCATTTTAATTAATTTTATATTGATTTTTTTCTGTGTATTTCCCAATTTTTATTATTATTTTCTTCTCTTTGATTAGCGTGTGTTCTTAATGTTTTCGTTTATTCAATTTTTAGTTATTTTTGTAATTTTTTTTATAAAATCAGAACATTAAAAACATCAACATAAAACTATAAAATTATTAAATATTTAATCAACAATTAAAAACATATTTCAACACGCAACGATCATTAACTCAAAATTACACAAAAAAAAATCCAAAAACAACAACAACAATAGCAATAACAAATATATGTGAAATAATAAAATTATATTTATAAAATGTTTCTTGTGTAGACCAAAGAAAAAGTTAAGACCAAAAACACGCGATTAGAATCTTTGAAGAAACAGAAAAGATTTTGGACTAAAATGATTTTTGGTTTTAAAGAATTTTTTTTAGTTTTGAATTCAAAAATGTTGGAAATTTAAGAAATTTTATTTTTATTTTATTACAAACAGTGGATACTTCATACAAAGGACATATACCCTCCACCACCACATGTGGCGACGTTTAAGTTTGTCATTCCGTGTGCAACTCCAAGGAGAAAACATCTGAGACACTATAAAGTATAATATTCTTGCAACATATCAAAATCTGAGTCGATTTAGTGCGACATTTTTAGAATACCAGAACCTGTTAACCGGTTTTTGTTTGATTCTTCTGATTTATACACTGAGCTTTATATGGATTAATGTTGTATGATAATGTTGTAAAACCGGTTAACCGACTGCAAAAAGCGACATGTCAAATAATTAGAAAATAGAATTTATTCGAAACCGTCCGGTTTTCTATAATGCAAAAAACCGGTTATCCACAAGTACCGAAATTTAACTTTGTCTTTTAACTTTGTGTAACTCTAAGAAGGATTTAGCCATACCCGTTCCGTCTGTCTGTCGCATCGTCATATGGTTTCTGCTTGTTTTACTACGTAGAAGTTCCTAAATATAAATAGCTGAAAGCATATGGGAACTCTAGGATCGACTAAATGATTTTGATTTCGTTCAGCTTTTACAATTTATTGATTGCTTTTGAAAGCATGTTCCAATTTTAAACGCTGTAATGGCAATAAATAGATTCGTATACGTTTAAGTGGGCAAAAAGTAAATCTAAAATAAACTAAAAGGGAAAAAGAGACCAAAAAAATAAAAACTGATTTGTCTATTCTCCTGAGAATATCAGTAATCACGTGGAGAAAATGTGTCAAAAATTTGGCGGCCAAAAGTTCATTTGGAAATCAGCCCATTTTTCTTTACAGAAAAAAAAAACTCGATTCAAAATCATCTTTGAACGTAGTTGATTTTAGACAATGTTAATTTCTTTCACACAGTTTTCATCAAAAAATTTAAGTTTGTGTTGGAATAAAATTATAATTAATAAAATTATACAATGAGAGCTTCATCAAGTCTTTCATTCTTGGGATAGAAAAGTCCCACACCTACAGAAGTAGAAAGTACACTAAGGAGAAAGTCTAATGATTTCGTTAAAATAGACTGGAACCCGCAATGAAACAGTAAAAGGAAAAGTACGGCATATTTACGGCGACGGTAAATTGAAGCAAAAGTAAATTGCTGGAAATATTCTGGAGGAGAACTATATTAAATCATTTGCTCTCAAATAGAAGAGTCCTATAATTCTAAAGATTGAAATATTAAGATGAATATTAGATGAACAGTTAAAACGTAGTTGGAGTTGCTACAAAGGACTAAAAAAGGAAGAAACTAAAAGAAGTCAATATAAAATTAAAATTGAAACATGTCGATTTCAAACAATGTAATTTTTTTTTTTTCACTTTCTCATCAAATTCGAAAAAGATACAGTTAAAATAATATTGTGCAAAGTTAATTGTGGATTGTACAGAATTATTTTCGTATGCCAGTTGTTGGGCCATTGATTAATGATGGGCCGTATGAGAATATTTATATAAAATATGATGATTTTGTAAAGCAGGCAAAGTGATTAAACCCGCTGGCTTAGTTTGGAGAAGTTGATTTTGATTTTGTATTTGTTGAACCAGTTAAATTTTCACCGACGGTATTTGAGGCGTTAGTGGCATCATTGAAATCCTTATATAAATTAATGTAAAGCAAATACAAGGCCACTAGGGTAACACATTCGCCTGTTAGTCCTGTTAGAATTTAGTTTTTTTATTGTATGCGTTTTTTAACTTTCCAGTAGAGTTGAAAAGACTTGAAAATAAATTTTCTTTATAACTGGAAAATGCTATTGAATTAAAGTATAATTCAAGTTATTTTCAAGCCTTAAATTCCAGGGCAGGAAGTATATTTGGTTTCATTTTGAATTCCAATTCCTTATAATTCTGAAAGCAATCTTAATATAAATGCATATGAAGCAAATCCAAGGCCACTATGAGAACACCTTCCTGCTATTCCTGTCAGAATAAGGATTTTCTAATTGTATTTTTTTATTTACCAGTAGAATAAAAATAATTTTTCTAATAACTGGAAAATGCTATTGAATTAAAGTATAATTCAAGTTATTTTCCAGGCTTGAAATTGAACTCCAGAGCAGGAAGTATATTTGATTTCATGATGAATTCCAACAAAATTGTTTATTGGCACGTTATTTTCACACTGTTTACTGTCATTTTCACTAAACACTGTTTCACATTTTTGCTTCTTTTGGCAGCTTGAAATTTGAATTCTTAATCTCATTTCAAAAATTAAAAACACTGTTTTTGAATTTAATTTTTAAATATTTTGTTTATATTTTTTTAAATTATTTGTAATGTTTTTTATGTCTTTGTTTTTTGTTTTTCATTCTAATAAACTAAACAAAAAAAACTTATTTCTATAAAAAAAATCTTAAAATTAATTAAAATTATTTACAATTTATTGTTAATTTTTCAAATCAAGAATTATCCCCTTTTTAGAAAAAATAATTACAAAATTTACTTAAAAACTATTAAAAACTTATGAAAATGATAATAATACAAAAATCGATAAAAGGATTCGAATTAAAGTTAAAAACTGGCGATGAATTAGAATTTATCTAATAAATTTGAAAAATTGATGAAATGACTTTTTTTGTGGAGAAAATATGAATAAATTGGAAAAAAGCTCTGAGCCGATTTCCATTATCGTTGATTATATACAATTTACAAAAACTTCTATATAAAATATAATAAAATAATAATAATTAAAATAAAATTCAAACTAATTAATTAATTAATTAATATCATTTTGGTGATAATGATATTAATAATAATGTTAGAAATATATCACAAGTCACAACTTAAAAACAAAACGAAAAATTCTGAAATATCGGGATGAACTCTTTTTCTCTTTTAATTCGTTGTTTTATGCGTTAACTTCATCCATAAGTTTTTGATTTCAGATAAAACAAAGCAAAATGATAAATAAATAAGGAACTCACAACACGCTTTTTTTATAATTTCACTATTTACAGGAGGATTCCCAGAATCCATAATTTCTGCTTAATTCTAATGATTTTGTTCATATTCATGTTCATCATCACTGCCACAATCATCCATTTCCATATCGATGAGTTCATCATCATCTTCATCGCAGCTGGCGTGTTGTGAGCCGGTACCTTCTTTGCCATCTTCTTGTTGCATGCGTTTGTGTTTGGTGCGTCGGTTTTGGAACCAAACTTTAACTTGGGTCTCACTTAGATTAAGTGATTGCGCTAAAGCTTTACGTTCGGCTCCTACAACATATTGATTGCTTTCGAAGGCATGTTCCAATTTTAAAAGTTGTGAAGGTGAGAAAGCGGTGCGTATACGTTTAGGTTTGCGGAAAGGTTGTAATAGGAAATCTAAAATAAAGCAAAAGTGAAAAAGGAGGAAATTAGTGATGGCTCTATAAAGGTCTTTATAAGGCAAGAAAAGCAAGACACTAATTTTGAAAGTAACTTAAATTGAAGTGAATTCAAATACTTACTTCCTGGAAAACGATGAGGGAATATTCTGCCATGACGACTTAAAAGCCAGGGATACAGGGGATAACTATCTCTGGGCATGCCGGGGGCGGGCATGAAAGGTCCTGCATGGGGAGGTAAACCTGCAGCAGCGGCAGCAGCAGCAGCTGGTCCCAAAACATGACCCGCTTGTAAAGCCATTTGGAATTGAGCGGCGGCTATTAAATGAGGATTATGTTGAGGTGGCAATTCTGGTGGTGCATTAATGTATGGAGGTAAAGCTTTAATATCAGGCATGCCTGGTTGGGCAACATGAGGTGGTGGTGGAGGTGGTGCTTGACCAGGACCCATGGGGAAGGGTCTTACGATATTGGCAGGAGGCATACCAGGTACTAACATGGGCATAGAACCCGGTGTTATGGGATTGCTTAAAGGTTTACCGAAATGCTGAGGAGTGGCGGGACTATTGCACATAGTGGCTGGTGGTGGTGGAGAGGCTTGAGAGGAAGATTGTGGTGATACTGATTTGGGAGGTGTGTGGGGAGGTTGATGACGCTGGGCAGGATTTTGTATATTTTCATTGGCTCTATCGGGTGATCGCTCACGTTTTAAACTGTGAATTTGGGGAGCTGGATGTTGGCTATTGGCAGTTTCTTGATCAGGTGAAAGACGTGTGTGTGGTGGAGGACTGTAAGGACCATTTGAGGTATTTAAATGGGCTGCTTGTGCTGAATTATGTAAACGTTGTATAATATCCGTTATATCAGGTTTTTGAGAATTATGTTGTTGTTGCTGCTGTTGATGTTGCATAAGTAAATGTTGATGCAAAGCCTGTTGTTGGGCCATCGACAAATGATGGGCCATATGAGGATGTTGCGATAAAATATGAGGATTTTGTAAAGCAGGCAAAGCGGTAATACCCGCTGGTGGTGTTTGTGGTGGTGAAGAGGGATTTGTGGTGGAGTTGTTGTCATCGGAGTTTGTACTTGTGGAACCGTTTAAATTTTCACCGACGGTATTTGAGGCGTTAGTGGCATCATTGCCAACGATCGACTCAATACTAAAGCCGATCTTTTGTTTAGGCGTAGGCATCATGACTGCTGATGTGGGTACCGGCGGAATCATTTTAGTCATAAATACGCGTTTTATTAAAGCGCTGGGTGTCTCAATTTGCGTTACACTAGATAAATCCGTTTTGGCGTAATTTAGTTTTTTTATTTATTTATTTAATCACTTTTTATTTCACACAAATATTTTGTTAATCCTTTTTTTTTTGTAACTTAAAAAAATAAAATAATTTCTTTTTTAGGACTCTGATATATATTTTTGTTATAAATCCATTAAATTCATGAGATATATTTTTCGGGAAAGTTTTAAAACTTTTCTTTATTTCACTTTTGTGTTTTTTCTTTTATCTTTTATAATTTTCTCTTTAATTATTTTTGGTGTTTTTCTTTCTAAAGAAATTTCTTTTCTTTTTTATTTTTTTCAAATATTTTTTTATCACGGACGTGCTCTTAACGTGTGTTTACTCAACGACAAACGCTGTCAGAATAATCTACAAACTCACAATGTTGTCACTAAGTATCCGCAGTGGGAATTTTACCTCGCTCTTTGCTGCTCTTCATAAAAAAAAATAACAACAACAATACCAACCGGTTTCATTGAAATTAACAAAATTCTCTTTTTTCTGTTTAAAGCAGTGTCTGTGTTTACTCAGCTCTTCTATGCTCTCAAATACTCATTTATTCTCTTCCTCTCTTTCTTTTGTTTGTGATCATAAGAAACCGTTATAGGGCTTTCTCTTTTCTTTTATGTTTAACCATTTGAAATTGTGGATTTTATCTTTATATGGTGGTGGTTACCGTTATGAGAGTGAGAAAGGGAAAAAGAGAGTATTATGATAAATTTTTTGTATCTCTCTTTCACTCTTTATCAATTTGTGGATATATAAATTTAAGTAACATGTCTGCTATTTGGTGTGATTGTGTGTTAAGTAAATGATAATTGTAGTTGTAGTAGTTAATGTTGTATTTGTTGTTGGTGTGTTGTTTTTCTGGATATTAAGCTGATTGTTTTAGAGGGGCGTTACTACTTTTAATAGTTACATTTTACGCTCGTTAAGAGTTATTTTATTTTTAATAATAAAGCTGCTGCTGCTTATTACTGTTATTCTTGTTGTTGTTGATGTTATGTGGCTGTTGTTGTTATTATTGTTACTTTTTGCATATGGCTTCCGATAAATGGTGTGTTGAATGCCTGTGTTGTTGTTGCTAGATTATAATATTCGTTATTATCGTTGTTGTTGTTATTGTTTGGACACAGTTTTTTTTAATGTTGCTGCTGATGAATAGAAAAATCTAAACAGTTAAAAGGACAGACTATTTTGGGATGGTTAAAGTCTTTGGAAAAAGAAATAGATGACAATACATTCATAGTTTCATGTTGTTGTTGTTGTTTTTATTATTTCTATGTTATTATAAGAGTTTAGATGGATCCTAAGTAAACATTAAACAAACACCATTCATGGGTTGTCGTCATTTAGATCAATAAGTAAATTAACGAGTTTCATTATCGTTTCCTTACTTTTCTTCTTACTTGCTGCCTCTAATAGAAGCAAAACAACAACAACATGCCACATACAACATTTGAATGGAGTATCTCCTTAGCTCCATTATGGGTATAGAAGAATAAGAAGAATCCTTATTATTTTTTTCCATTTCTCTATCAATTCTTTGGCATCATTCCTACATTCAGCTGTTCTCCTTAACCAACAACTGCTGTTGCTGCTGTTGACATTTTTTTTTTTTTTGTGTCATTGTTTTTGCTGCTTTTTATTCTCCGGATGCTTTTCAAAGTGGGTTTTTTTCTATTTCCATTTAGTTTTCTGTCATTGTTTGTTTTATGATAAAAAAAGGAAAAAAGTACACAAATTCAGAATTGATATTTAATTAGTTTAAATAATTTGTTTTTCTTGTTTGTTGTTCTTGTTGCTTTTTCTATATTATTGAGTGTGTGTGTGTGCTTATGCGCGTATGTTTGTGTAGTTTTAATTAAATTGCAATTGTGATGAAAAACACTTAAAAATGTATTTAAAAGATGTTTGATAAAGAAAAAAAGGAAATAATGCAACAATTTTTTATTGTTTTCTAAAACGGTAATTAATATGAAATTACACAACCGGAAGTAGACATTTTTGATAGTTCTCATTTTTTCCAGAATCTTGATAAATATTATTTTTGAATATTTTAAAGATTCTATTTATGGAAATATATATAAAATGAAAAATAACTTAAATAAAAAAGAATTACTACTGTGAGGAGACAAAAGTGATAATAATAGTGGATATCTCTGGATGTGCCAGGACCAGGGCTGGTGAAACTGCGATAGCAACTGGTCTTAAAAACTTGCTAATTTTTAATGTAATTTGATGTTGAGATGTGGCTCCATAGTGCTTTTAGGGATATAATTCTTTAACTTTAGAATTAGTAAATAACTTTTAATAAAATTTCACATGGACATACTTAAGGTGTTTTTCAATAGATTTGGAAAGGCACAAGTTTTTAATGCGTGAAGGGGACTAGAGGTGAATCTCCAAATTCGATCATCTCCTTGGTTGAAAATTTTTAGAAATTCGTCAAAGTCAATTCTTTAAAAATGATATTTAGACAGTTTTTAAATGACTTTATTCAAGGGTATAAAATAATATTAAAGAGAAAAAATACTATCAAAAGAAAGTTTAAAGTATTGTCTCTAGAACGATATATACTCTTGTGCCTATTTGAATCCATCTGTATAACACTTCTTTAATTTGAATAAAAATAATTCGCAAAAAAAATTATATTTTTTTAAATAAAATTTGTATTTCAGTTGAATACAACTTTTGAGGCTCAAATGGGAATAGAGAAATTTTGCTATCAAACTGAAAGAGTTTTCTTTAAAATGATATATAATTTTGTTCTATATTTGGATCCATCTTTCTAACAGTTTTTTTAATTTGAATGAAATTTCAATAAATTTTAATTAATAAAATAAAACTTTCAATAAATTATTAATAAAATATCAAAAAATCATTTGTTAAATTTTAATACACGAAATTCCGAAAAAATGTTTATCAGGAATTGTTTCTTTGGTCAAATTTTAAATATAGAAAATTAAGTTTAGTTGTTTTTTTTAACATTAAATAATATGGGATACGCAGCTTTTGAGGTTAATGAAAATATTTTGCCAATAACATGTGATTTATATTGTTGTGGATCTAATAAAATGATAATTTTATACAAAATTTTTATATTTTAAAAAATATTTGGCGTTTTTCTAAACTTTCATTTCAATAACCATAAATCTATCACTCAAATTGTCCTACGAATTAAAAATTCTTTTTGCAAATCTACTCGACTTTAAAAAATATATTTTCCCCGCAAAAATATTAAAAATGGATCACTTTGTCGATTCAAAAAATTTCGCATATTTGCATAAAATTTTGCAAAATATTATTGATAATCAAACAAATCAATAACAAGTATTAAATGTTATAGAAATCGAAAAAAAAAATCTATAAAAATTCCTTAAAACTGAAATCTAAGAAAAATTTTAATTTAATTAAAACTTCATTTATATGCAATTTACGTAAAAAATATATCGAAATTTTAATAAGCGAAAAAAGAGTCTCATGTCATAAATTAAGATTTGTAATAGATCGCATGTCAAAGAAGCCAAAATTCGATCATTATCAAATTATAAAAAACATGTGCCAAACATATTAAAAAAAGAAAAAAATAAAGTTCCAAATCAGCAACCGAACAAAACAATAACTGAAATGATCACGGATTATAGTTTACATTTATTTATTTATAAAAATATTTATTATAATTTTTTTCGGTTTATTTTAAACCCGAAATGTAGAAAATATTAATTTGAATAATTTTTTAATAAAAACTTGTATGAAAAAATAAAAAAAAAATTATAATAAATGAGTGAAATACATTTAATTTGTTTTCATTATTTTTGAATTTTTTTTTATAATTTATGGTTTTACTGAAATCATTTGCAAACAAATTACATTTGCCACTTCTTTATAAAAAAATTAACAACAAATCTGAATTATACATTCGGACATATAAATATGAATACATACTTATGAATACTTAATACTTATGAAACCAGAAGATACACATATTGATAGGGTGGTTCAAGAATTTCAGAAAAAGAGTAAAATAAAAATAACAGAACAAATCAGAAATTATTTTAATTAAGACAATTAAAAATTAATATTAATTAAAGTTCATACAATTCAAAGTCTTAATCAAGAATGGAAAATAAAATAATTTAAAATCAATTAAACCTTTATAATTCAACATTGTCATAGTTTTGATTTTATTTCATAGAATAAAATTGTGAAGTTAACTTTGTCTTACAGCAATTAAAGTAAACATTTCCAATATTAAGATAATATATCGTTGATATAAATCAATATTATTTTCATTTTGTAATAACAATAAAACGACTTTAAATTTACATAAAATTTCATTCTAATTTAAATATCACTTTTTAAAAATATAATATTTATAATAAAATATTCATTATTTTAACAAAAAAATTAAAATTAAAAATAATTTTCAATTGACTACCGATTTTGCAGACCCGCATACTTTGATTTACCCTAAGCAAATTAGTGTTGTATCCTCAAGCGATTTAAATAGATTGATCATAATCTAAATTTGCTTTGTGTGGTGGTACCTCTCCCCCTAATCCTATCCCTACTATATTTTTTCAAGTGGTGTCTCACAGCAAAATTTTAAGACTCGCGCTATAATAATTCTTTAGATATTTATTAATTTACATTTGCTTGGTTCTACATTTTCTCCAGTAAGCAATTCTGTAATCTTCTTTATAATTCTTTACATAGTTGCATGGGAGATAATCCTGCCCGGTCTTATCCGTCCTATGTTTTGTTAATTTCCTTGAGAAAATATTTGGGACCAAATTTGAGAATTCTCTTTATTATAGTTCTTTAGAAATTCGATATTCATTATTTGATTTTTATAGAGGTACTCTTTACCCTGATCCTATCAAAACTTTTTATAACCTCTGTTACCTTCCATACATACATACATACATACATACATACATACATACATACATACATACATACATACATACATTCTATTTTATATATAGATATATAATTCGTAATCGTTTTGTAATCAAAAAGTGAATTTTTGGAATTTTAATTAAACTAAATCATAATCACCGAATTCATTGAAATTTGGAAGTAAAACTGATTTTTTGAATCTTCTAAATTTTTTATCGGAGGACTGTCAGCGATCAAAACGTTCTCACGACAATTGGAATTCATTTCAGAATGAACCGACTACTTTTTTATAATATTTTGTTTTACTATTTTCCTATATATACAGAGTCGTGTAGGGCACTTTTAATTTTATGTAGGAAACCCTCGTCGGTTTTACTAACAATATATTGGTTTCAAAACTTCACATGATTCCGCTCTAAATTTTTAACATGCAGCATCTTTAGTATCAGATAATAAATAAAAAATCTTCAATCAGAAGTCTCTCTTTCGAATAGAATAAATCAAAAAACATATTTTAATCAATTTGACGAATAATTTGTTATATTAAAGAACCTTCTTAATCAATTTTTTAAAATCTAAATTTTTATTAATTTAATTTGTTAACTCAAGTTCCTCTTATTCCAGATGTTAGAAGTATAAACTGATTAGTTATTATTTTTTATTTTTTAATCAACTTGACAAACGTTTTATTATACAAAACATTGTTATTTGCATTTTTTGAATCACAAATTCCCATTAGTCCTTTAAAGAGGTATAGAGAGTCAATAATTTAAAATAAAAAATGGAAAACTTTTTGTTTAATTGATGAACAAATACATTGATTACCTTTTCTTACTAAAACTTTAATCAAAATTTTCATTTAGTTTAATTGTTGGATTCAATCAAAGAGAACTATAAAAAAGTGTAATTAAAAATGATATAACATACACAACCTCCCTAATATTTTTGCAATGTGAACATGAAAAGGATTTGAAAAAACTCGGTTCTTAAATTTTTAATAAAGAGTTTAGGGGGGGGGGTAAGAGAATCTCTTAATATTATTTAATATGATTACTAATTATTTGTTTTTGTTTATTTATTTTTAATTTAATTTATTTACCTCAAATCAACTATGTTCAATGTTGATTTTGCTTCATGTTTTTTTCTCTCTGTGTTCTGAAACTTTTTAACAAAAATTATTTGAGTTTAACATAAATTATATTTTCAGAGCAATCAAAAGGTTATCGTTACAATAAATTAATGAGTCTCACACTAAAAGCAAAAAAAAAAAAAAAAAAACTACAAAATATTTAGTTTATTTAAACTTTTTTGTTGTGGCATATTTAACCATAACATTATCTCTTATGTATGTGAGAGTGTGTGTGTGCGTGTTCGCATTTCATTATAAATTGTCATTTAATGTTGGCAATTAAAAAACGACACACAATGAACTTTGACCTTGTATTTTGGAGCGGTATTATTTCATTGTTCATGGTTGATTTTTAGCTTTTTGTTGCTGTGGATTAGTGATGATGTTGACCATATTTTTCTTTCTGAGATGCTTAAATGTTTAAGACGCTACTGGAAGAGATTGCAATGGAAAGAGTGATAAAGATTTGGATTATTGAAAAAGAGCTTTAAATGAAGCTTGAAAAATTCAGTTTCAAAATCTGCAAAGACTTTATTACCTAATTGAAATTCAAATTCTTAAATCTCTTAATTTTCTGATCAGTTGTCTATTTTTAAAAATATACCTTAGTTTCCATATAATATTTTTTATAGTTTATTTTATTATTATTTCGTTTTTTTTTGGTTGGGTTTAATATTATTAAATCATAACAATAATTATAATTATGACAACATTATTTATAAACTCATAATTTGCCATCGTAATCAGGTCTTAATTATTGTTGGGAAAGTTTATTATTATTTTTTTAATATTTTTTCAAAATTTTATTTCTTTCACGCGTATTTATGTTCAGATCATGATAGAATATACACTTCTAGAGAGATACTTCCAAAAAAGTTGTTTATAATTTGATTTGAATGTATTTTTTATTATTATAATAATTTTTGTTTGCAAATAAAGTCATAAAAATATTGTTTAATTATTTAAACTAATGTCTCTGTTGTTTTTTAATTTAACTTAATTATAATATAATGATTAAAAGTTTAATTAATGTTATGAAAGATTTTTAGTTATTTCCTTGAAATTAAAATAATATTTTTTTTGGAAAAAAAGACACAATGTCTAGTTTGTTTTGGGGCAAACCAAACAAACAAAAATCAAAATGATTAAATAATTAATTAATAAATGTTCAAAAATGTTATTAAAATTAATTAAAATTCAATAGATACACAGGAAAAAAATTGACATCACATATAACGAATGAATAAAATCGAATTAAAAGTTTTCATAAAAACTGCGGATTTCTATAAAAGTTATACACTGATGCATATTCCTACCAACGAACATATTTTTGTAAAGAATAAAAAAAATTAAACAAAGAAATTATTTCGATTTTTATTAAACCAAATAAGACTTCAGTAAAAATTTATTATTAATTGAAATCATTTAAAATATTTTTAAAAAAACTCATTTAAAAGTTTAACTCCCACTTAAGGTTTTCAGTCTCTTTTGAATTATCACCTTTGTTGTGGATGCATAAAAATGCTCTGTCTTTATTTCACTAATTTGTTTAGAAGATCGGGATCTAACTTGTTTATATAGTTAAGCCCTGTAAAGTCATATGCTTTTACACTGTGTCCCACTAGTTCGCCATTGGGAATCGTCTGCAAGCGATTACAGAATAGCGTTTTTACATGTCATCATCTTATGACAAAAAATTTATAATTTTCCAACTGCTATTTCAATCATATCATATTAACCTCGAAATTACTTTTCAATGTACAATGTTTGATTCTAAATCGTCTAATGTTTTATGTCTGGTGTCTAAAATAACGTTATTTAAGGAATATTTTTCACTCTTCTGCCCATTTAAAGTTTTTCGAGTGTACAATTTGAATTTTCCATGTTTAGTCATCTCCTCGTAAATGTGAACACGTATTTGGAAGTCACCTTTTTTAAGAAATTACTCACTACACTTTCGAACGCTAATTCCACCAATATCTCTATGGAACATCCTTGATAATGGAAAAAATTTAATTTGGATCTTGTCTTGATCGGTCAGAGAAGTTTCCTCGTGCATCTTAAAATGCTATAAAATTTATGGATTAAATTAGAATATTTTGAAGTAATATTGAGATGTTGCCTTAACTAATGCACCTTCATTTATAAGAAAAGAAATTTTAGGTATTTTATTTTTGATAAATTTTTTAAAGCAATTTTCACGTCTGCGTTTATAGAAATATTCCACATAAAATGCACCATGAACATTTGATCGCATGAAAAAATAAAACAAAACACTAAAAATGGTGTTTACTGTGGGAGAAATGCCGTTAAGTATCATCTCATTTAACGTACATTTAAAAAATCCTATGAGTTCATTAATAATTGACCTTCCATACGCCAGAAGCTCAATATATTTTTTTCAATCGCTTAAATAAAGTTGAACACGGTGCCTAAAGTTGATTTTTTAAAGGTGTCTTGTACCTTTTTTAGCATAATATGGAAAAATTGTCCGTAATATTAGACTATAAAATGATCCCCACTTCTTGATTATTTAATACTCAAAATTCAATTCGTTGAAAACACGTTAGTCACCATATCCGTTTGAAATGTTCGACCCATTACAAATTTCTTGAAAACCACGATATTTTTTTCTATTTTATAAAAATAATTTTATTATAGCAACTATATTATTATTAAAATAACAATTAATGTTAAATGCGAATATGTAAGTGTTTGCGACAAACATATTACGAAATGACGTTTCTCTACATGCAAAAATTACTCTTAAATAAATAATCTCAGATTTTTGGTACAAATTTTTATGAACCTTAATATTTCACATTTTCATTTGAAAACATTTTAGAAATTGTGATTTGTAGTTATTTAATATTATTTTATAATTAAAATCTCATTCTCAAAATGTAAAATTCTTAATAAATTTCTTCTAAAACAAGTGAAAGTAATTTAAAATGTTAATTTTCTTAATAAAAAAAGAAATAATGACCGAAAATAATCGTTTTGCAATTATTTTGGTCAAAATTCACTTAAAACCTTAAACTATTTTCCCCCCTGCTGACAACTTCACACTTGTAAATGTCATTATTCTATTATTTTGCACTCTCTTGTCTCTCTTTCTCTCTAATTTTCTGTCCCTCAAACAAAAACAACTTGACCAAAAGATATTTTGCAAAGAAAAAAGGACACTTTTGAATTGATTTTAAATAATAAAAACCCCTCTGAGGATATAAATTTAGAAAACCATACTAAATGTTATTTTAAATGTTTTAAATTACAAAAACAACAACAAAACAAAAATAAAAACATTTGGAAAATTATTTTTTTGAACAAAAAAAATTGTAAAAATGCAAAATAGAAATTGAAATTGAAAACAAATGAGAAATTTCATTATAAAATCGAACAGATAAATCTAAAAGGAATTTTCGAAAAAAAAGACAACAACAAAGAAAACAATAGAAAGTATTTTGCTAAAACAATAAAAGAGAATAAAAGGGAGAAAAAGGAGAACAATGAAAAGGTACTTCATGACACAATTGCATCTTTAACCAACAAATTTTTACTTACAAAAAGGTGTCAAAAGCAACACAACACCCGTCGTGTGTTAAACGTTTTGTATGAATTTTGTCAGTCTTAAATATTTCTGCCAATTTCACTTCACCTCACTTCACTTCTTCTCACTTCTGCTTAATTTTATTTTGTATTTCCAGTGTAAAATGTTCTCATAAAAACCCCATGAATCTTCTCATCTACTACACTGAACCAAAAAAAGGTAGTAAATGCAACGAAAAAGAGTGTAAAATTGAAGAAATTTAGATTATATATCAGGCAACGAAACTTTTATTCATTATAACGAAAAATTTTATTAATTGTTCGTAAATTCTTTAATAAAAAAATTGGTTTATTTAAATAAATATTGTTCAATTTGAATAATACATTAGTCAAGTTAACAACAATAAATTATTTATATTGATGAATATTAGTCAATTTAAATACCTTATTAAAGTTAAATTTACGAAATTTTAATAGAATTGAGGAAAGAATTTCGTTGAATTGATGTAACAAATTAATACATAAACTATTAAGGACCATGGAAAGGAGTACTCTTCATACAAAGCAAATATTGATATAAAGAATTTTCAAATTTGGTTCCAATGACTTCCGCAAGGAACTGTTTTATAATATATGACAGATATCAGGGTCAGGGGGAGAAATAGCAAATATATTTAAAGATCTACTACAGCGAGAATTTTGCTTCAATTACTTTTATTAATGTACGTCGTGATTTGTGAAATTTCTTTTGAGATCTAAGAGAATTTTTGTACAGTCAAGGGCACCGGGTAAAATCTAGTTTTAGATAATAACTTTATTGTGCAAAAAACATAATAGACAACTAAAAAAAGTGCAATGTCAATAGGACAGATCAGCTGATCTTCCATTTGCATTTTCATGAATTTATGCGAAATTTTCCTTGAATTCTAATCACATTAATTAGAATGTTCTATTAAATATTTTCCTCCATTATGAATATCGAAATTCAGTTTACATTTTCTTTGTCACATTTTATTTAATACGACAAGGAAAATATACAAAATTATTTGACGGAAAAAAATCTTTTACTGAAAAACTATTTTTTGATTAAATTGAAGAAAATTCTTCAATCTGAAGAAAAATTCTTTTAATTAGAATAAATAACTGTTTATTTAACACCTTTTTTTCGTTAAAGTTCTATGAAAAATTTTCGTTAATATTACCTACGACATTTGGTTCA
Source organism: Cochliomyia hominivorax (assembly GCA_004302925.2). NCBI lineage: Eukaryota > Metazoa > Arthropoda > Insecta > Diptera > Calliphoridae > Cochliomyia > Cochliomyia hominivorax. The sequence continues at coordinate 119,187,611 of PYHX02000467.1, read as the reverse complement.
GTGTAACAAAATGTAGATATTTTGTAAAATGTACTTCAAAAACGTTTGTTTGTCTGTATGCAGTTTATTTTTATAGTTTTTATTTGTTGTTTTCTCTCTCAATTTCTGCTAAATAATGTTTTAAAATTCAGTAGAGCACATCGGAAAAATGATGCATCTTCAATGTACTTAACCCAGCATGATGCAATTTTTCTTAACATTTTTTTTTGCTGAAAAATATACAAAACTATTTCACAAATTGTGAGTTTTTTTCTAATAAAAACATAAATTTAGTGAACAGTTCAGGTGAAAATTGGAAAATGTTATTTTAAAATTAAATTCCTGAAAATAACATGATTTTCCAGAGAAGAAAAATTTCAAGAAAATTTTATTAATTAAGATTTTCTGAAAAATTTTTAATAGAATATAAAGAGAAATGATTTTAATAAATTTTAAATTTGAAGCTGTTACAGTTCTTTCGACATTCTATAGTCAATATTTGCTTTGTATGACTTTCCCTTGGTCCTTAATAGTTTATGTATTAATTTGTTACATCAATTCAACGTAATTATATCCTCAATTCTATTAAAATTTCGTAAATTTAACTTAAATATGGTAGTTAAATTCATCAATATAAAGAATTTATGTTTGTCAATTTGAATAATGTATTATTCAAATTGAACAATATTTATTTAAATTAACCGCATTTTTATTACTGAATTCAAATCGTTATATTGACAATTTTTCATCAATTTGAAGAATTAAGGAAAAATTTATGAAAATTTTCATTATGATGAGTAAAGGTTTCGTTGGCTGAGATATAACCTACATTTTCTTTAAATTTTACAGCCTGGTTCGTTGTATTTACTACCTGTTTAGGTGCAGTGTAGAATTCTAGCTTTTCATTTACTTTTAGCAACAGATTTTAAGTGGACCCATTTAAACTATTAAATGCATCCTTAAGATAACAAAAGAAACTGTATTGACTTTTTGGCTGTAAATGCCTTGATTTTTCTATTATTTCAAAATAATAAAAAAACAATAGGAAACGTGGCAATTCTTCTCTATTGTTTTTCTAATTCTTATTTTTGTTAAACATAAAAATACAACAATTTCGAAACAAAAAACCGTTTTAATGATGATGATGAGTTTGCGATTAAAATGTTTTATGATGAACAAAAAAAAAAATGGTCAGTTTCTGAGAGGTAAAAAATTTACACAAAAAATATATTTTTTTATTTACCAAAAAAATCATTTCTAATTTAGTTTATATTTGTGTGTGTGTGTGAGTTTTCTGAAATTAAATCAAGATGTTACAATGACTGATTGTCCTTCAAAATTGTGTTGTGTTTTTCTTTGAGGGGCCCATTTTAGGGGTGGTTACCAAATAATTGCTTTTGCACATTTAATTTCAAATGAATTTGTTAACATAAATAATGAATTGAATTGAATTGAATTGAATTGTTACTATTACAACACCAAAAAGTAACAAATAGAAGACAAAAGGAAAATGAAGAAAAAAAACAATAATTATGGATACAAATTTAAATGGAATTTAATGAAATTGAAATGTAATTTAATCTAATATGAAGAGAACAAACTGTAAAAGAGGGTAATTTTTTTTATCTAAAAAAAAGAAAAAAATATCAAAAATATGTTACAACAAACATGTTTTGAACAAGTCCTTAGAATTTGTTTCCTACAATTATTTGAAATAATTAATTAAAATTTGAAAAGGAGTTTCAAAAATGACATTTGGTTTAGTGCTCTATTAAGAAAAGAATGTTATTTTTAAAAATTTATTAAATTTTAAAAAATATTTCGGTTATTAAAGACATTTATTAGCCGAACTAACTTAATAACATTTTCAAAATATATAAATAATCACAAATTAGTTATTATATAATTAAACGATATCGTTTATTTGCTGCCAAATAGTCATAACTCAAAAAATAATTTCATCAAAACTTTGGTAACTCAGTATCTTTGCACATCAAAAGTCTTGGTACCCCTGAATGTTTATGTTTATATTTTCATATTTATGAAATGCTGTCGTCGAAAGTAAAAGCCCAGTTGCTATAAAGCGATTAAAAATGCCGCAAAAGGAGTCCTTAATGTTCTTATTAAAATCCATAAAAATGAAAAATCATACTCATCATGGAAAATAAATGAAGGACTTTATGCCAAAAATACACGTAAAACAGTTAAATATGAAGTTATTATGGTATGGGAGCTGTATGTTCAACAGGACTACGATCAAAAACATACTGCAGCCAATGTTAAGATTCTATATGATTGCAACAACCCCATATTCAAATCGAATTGAGTATACGGATCAAATTTTTAGTAAAAACAAGGTCAAGGCCGACTATTAAACCCAACTGCTACGATGGTTATAATTGACTGCTACTAAAAAGTCATGAAGAGCAGTCTTTTAATTTGCTTTTCTTATTTATGTCAATATGTGAAACGTATTTTTCCTGGAAGATTATATGGGAGTTCAAAAAAATTATGGATCGACCCTCGTATAATATCGAACAACGGTTTTGGCTCATATTTATCTTAATTTGATTTAATATTTCTACAATACCCGCGTCTATGTGCGATTTATGAATTTGAAAGTGATATTTTGATGGTTGGTTGAATAGGACATATGAAAAATAATGGGCCGATCATATAATTTCGCACATCGTTTTAGAATATAATTAGACTTATTTCTGTGAAATTTGGTTTAAATCGTTTTATATTTGGAAATTGTATGGACTAAAAACCCATTCCGGGGTGCATTTGTATGGGGCTTATACGAAATAATGGAGCGATCATAACCAATATCAATAGACATCGTCCTTGAACCAAAGTTATAGTACGTGTCAAATTTCATTTCGATATCTTCAAAACTGCGACCTGTACTTTGCGAACAAGCTTTAAATGGACAGCCAGCCAGACGGACGGACATGCTTAAATCGCATAGAACTATTTTTCTGTCCGCTGCAAAAATCTGCACAAACGCATAATACCCCCAGCAGCTACGGTAATCAACTCGAAACCTTGAACAAATCAGATCTGTGGGAAATGTGAAAGAGCAGGGACATACTCCGCTAGTTCGTTGTGTGGAAGGAAATAATTTTGAGCGCGATAGTGTCACAAGCAACCTCGACTCGGCAATTTAACATGATTGCTGAGAATTTCTTTGTAAATAGAGAATAGAGACGCTTCCAATGTTCAAATTCCTTATGATCTGAGGTCTATTGTCATTCCATATCAATATTTATTTCGTTTTAATTTCGATTGGATCCCCCTTTTATAAAATATCTATGAATTTAAGCGATAATAATTTAGTGTAGTTTTAGCTTTATTTTTCATTCTCCATTTACTGTCATTTCATTTAAATCTTTATTAAATGGAAATTTCACTCCTTTCAAATGTATTTCACGTAAAACACTTTCAGCACAAAATGTTTTAAAATAAAACTAAATTTAGACATTTATATTAGCATTATTTTAACAAGATTATAAATCGTACTCTGAAGCAGAAAAGAAAACACAATCAAATTGTAAATCCTTGACATTTAGTTTAAGTACACTGAACCAAAAAGGTTGTAAATATAATGAAAAAAAGTGAAGAATTAAAGAAAAGTACTTTTATATCAACCAACGAAAATTTATTCATCATGACGAAAATTTTCATTTATTTTTCCTTAATTCTTCAAATTGACAAAAAATTGTCAACATGACTTGAATTGAATTGAATTTGTTAATAAAATGCGGTTAATTGAATAAATATTATTCAATTTGAATAATACATTATTTAAATTGACAAAAAACTTATATTGATGAATATTATTCAATTTAAATAACATATTAAAGTTAAATTACGAATTTAGTTGAATTAAAGAATAAATTACTTTTAATTGTTATAATAATTTAATACATAAAATTGTTAATCACCTAATCCACCTTTAGCATTTTCATGAATTTATGCAAAATAGTTCTTAAATTTTAATTATAAAATATTTTTCTCCTTAGATTTCTAAATTAAGTTTACATTTTCTTTGTCACATTTTATTTAATATGACAAAGAAGATATAAAAAATTATTTGACGAAAAAATATTGTTAAATTAACGAAAGTTTTATTCAAATTAACTCCATTTTAGTACGTAGAATTGAATAAATTTGTGAGTTATTTGACTTTTAATGTGTTACTGACATTTTAACTAAAAATCTATTAATATAAAAAATTCGTTAATTATTTTAACGAAATTTTATTCAATTGAACATCTTTCATTAAAAATTTCTATTGATTAAAATTTTTTAGTATATTTGAAGAAAATACTTCAATTTGAAGAACAATTCTGTTAATTATAATAAATAATAATAAATTAGAGGACAAATCTCTTATTTTGCATTAAAGTTTCGTTAATATTACCTATGACATTTGGTTCAGTGTAGGAAATCTTTAAAATTATTTGGTAAAACCATAAAAAAGTCCTCTAAAACTATAGAAAAGAAGTGATCTATAGCATTTGTTAAGAGAATCCTCAAGTTGACTTGTTCTAAATGTAAAACATGAATTATAGACAACAAACACTAATAAAAGAAGAAACCCCTTCGAGATATAAAAATCTAAAAAAGGAGAAAAATCAGTAAATAAATATTAAAAACCAACTTCAAACAAAAAGAGGAAAAAGGAGAAAAATGGTTATAGAAGAGTTAATGGTAACACGTAATACACGTGCACTGATAACCATGAAAAGCAAAATACTACTTGTTATACGATTTTTTAGTTTTAGTTTAAACCAAAAATAAATAAAAAACCTCCTTTTTCCTCACCAGCAACATAAAAATCCTTTTCTTTACAGTTTTTTTATGAGTTTACGGTTTTTTAGTTTTTTTTATAACTTTCAAAAAAAATGAAATGGAATGAAGTACAAGATAGTGAAGAGAACCAAAAAAAAATCACATAAAATAAACTAAAAAGCCATAAAATTTAGCCATTTTCTATGACATTTTAACCATTTTCAAATTTAGTTTCGTTTCCTTTGCCAAAAAAGAATAAAAAAAAAACAGAAGAAGAAACAATGAATCCATAACCATGTTATTGTTGTTCTGGTCTTTATATCTTGATAATTCTCATAATATTCGTTGTAAAGATTTAGATTTAGATTTCATAAAGATAAATCAAACAGAGGAGACAACAACATTATTAAAATCTAGTAACTACAACTTGCAACATGTTACACAAACACATACACACACACGCACACATGCAAACAAACAACAAATACATTTAGTGCACAAAATCTAATAAAAAGAGTTTTATTTGTTATTTTTATACCCTCCACCACATAACAAATGGTGAAGAGGGTATATTAACTTTGTCATGACGTGTGTAACGCTAAAAAGGATTTATATATTCTTCCACCAAATCAAAATCTGAATCGATTTAGCTATAGAACTCAACAAAATTTTACATGAATTCTCAATTAATAAAAATTTACAAATTTTAAAAATCAAAATTTTGTCATAATTTTAATTTATATATGTTTGTTCATCAAAATCGGTTCAGTATAAAGAGTTATAGCCAAAAATAGAACTAACTTTATGACTCTGTGTTCCTGTGTTAAATTTAAGAAAAACTTTTATAAATTGTTTACGTCTGTGAGTGGATGAGTGAATGTGTATGTGCGAAACATAATGTATTTACTACACACACATTTGTCGTGGAGAGTATTCAAGATTCAGCATAGCTGATTATAGCATTCTCACTGATTTATTTTACTAGTGACTAGAGTCACTGGTGGCTGGTGTCTGTTCTCTGGGGATGATCTACTATTACTCGTTCCACATATTTATTATTTCCAACAACAACAACAACAACAACAACTTCAAATAACAACTATATTTTAAAAGGAATTGTAATCTGTTTTTATTTATTTCTTTATTTTTTTATTTATATTTATATAAGATTTTTATTTTTATATAAATGTTTTTTAGATTTTCCTCTAAATTGTAGAGTGAAAATAATAAAAAAAGGAGAAAAATTGCTACTTTAACCTGATAATAAGATTTTCGTTTCAGATTACTCATCATGTTTCTAAATGGGTTGACCTGAATCTTGTATTTGGCTCTTTTATTACTCTTATTATTTGTTTTAAGTAGAAAGAAAAGAAGAAAAATATTTTTAATCATAAAATTTCAAAATAAATCATAAACATTTTGTTAAACAACTTTATTTAGAAGGAGCAGGAGGAGAAGGAGGTTTTTATTTTACAACTTTTTTTATATCAAAATACTGATTAACTTAACTAACAAGACTATAAAATAAAATGTCTTTATTATCTTATTTACAGAGATTTTGGTTGTTATGTTAGATTTTAGGATCTTTTACTTTAAATACTTTAAACTTAAAATTAAAAAAAAGAGAATCGATGCATTTTTCCTTTATGAGTGCATTTTTAAGGAAAATTATACATATTTTTTAGTAAACATGTAATTCTTAGCGCAAAAGGGATCTCTTATGAAATTAAAGTAATTTAATTTTTGAAGATTTAATTTTTGATGAAGTTTTAGATAAATTTTTAGAGAGAAATGCAATTTGTAGTAAATAGTGCGATTTTTATTAAAAAAACTAATTGTTTAGAGAAAAATGCAATTTTTAGAGATAAATAAAATTTTTTGAGAAAAATGCAACTTTAGACAAAAATACATTTTTTAGAGATAAATAAAATTTTTGCCATTTTTTTGAGAAAAATGAAATTTTTGTGGAAAAGTTCAACTTTTAGAGAAAAATGCATTTTTTGAAGAAAATTGCAATTTTTAAAGAAAAGTGTAGTTTTTAGAGAAAAAGGCAATTATTAGAAAAAAGTGCAGTATTTAGAGAAAAAATAAATTTTTTACACAAAAATGCATTTTTTTACAAAATGCAATTTTTTTAGACAAAAATTCAATTTTTTAGACAAAAATTCAATACTTTAAAGAAAAGCTTATTTTTCAGATAAAAACGTAATTATTAAGAGTAAAGGAATTTTTATAGAAAAATTACCTTCTTTATATGGAATTAAATTTTCAGTATAAAATGCAATTTTTAAGAATAAAATTAAGTTTTAAAGAAAATTAAATTTTTAGTGAAAATCCAATTTTTCATAAATTTTTATAACTTATAACTGAAAAAGAAACCCTGAATTAGAAGCTGAACTAGAAACTGAACTAAAATCCGGACTATTACCAGAAATAGCACCTGAACTAAACCTGGACTAGAACCAGAAATAAAACCTGAAGTAGAATCTGATCTAGAACCTCAACTAAAACCTAAAGTAGAACCTGAATTAGAATCTACAAAAAACCTAAATTAGAACCCAAAATACAACCTAATCAGAACTACAACCTAAACTTGGATCTAAACAAGAACCTGAACTCGAACTTGAAATCCACTTGAAATTAAGCCACGACTAAAATCTGGCACATGAACAAGAACCTGAGTTAGGACCCAAATTAAAACTCAAATATAAATTCTAATTTACATAAATATTGTCTCCTAAATGGAGTTTAAAATTTTAAAATGAGAAATTAAAATAAGATTTTCAGTGATAATGAAAAACAAAAGCTAAAAACAGCACTTGTATCTGTTTGCATCCTAAATGTTTATCAACTTTATTATTTTTATCATATCGAAGATTTCAAAGGAAATCGGCCCCGATAAAGAAAATACTAGAATTTCACAATTTTTCGACGCCTAAAAATGATAACATGTGATTATTTGTGCTTCAATTTAAGTTAATTTTTGAAAGATTATTTTATTCCACAAAACAAAAATTAAATTCCTTTAATTTAAATTACATCCCCAGTAGACTGAAAACTAAATCATCTTTAATTGTTTAACATTATTTGCAGCCATAAAATATTTCATTTAATCATTTATTGATTAAAATTCACCCATATGTTATGTTTAACATAATCATAATATTTTCTAGCCAATCAACTGCACCCCAAAAGAATGACAATAAAAATCACTTCAAATTAGTTTTAACACAGACGATGACGAAGAAGAAGAAGAAAAAAGGAACATTCATTATTAATTGTAGACTTTTGTGAAGGGATAATGATTTTTTGCCCATTTTGTAATTTTAGTCGAATTAAAAAACATTTAAAACTTTTTTTTCTTTGACATTTTATAATAATTATTACTTGTTATTGTAATTGTTGTTCCCATTGTTAAATGTCATTTATTATTACAATGACAATATGAATTTTTAGTTTTTTGTTAAGGATTAACATGCATCAGTGACGCTAACGATGACACTCACTTTGACTCACTCTGCAAAAAGGGGATGCAATAAAGGAAAAGAAGGCTTTTTAAAAAGGGTTGTTTTAGTTTTTTAATAGAAATTTTTGGAAGTAAAAGGTTCACTCATTCAGACACTTATTAATAACTTTTTATATCGAAAGTCAAATGGGAAATCAGGAAATTCTTTTGAAATTCAAATAATAACGTTTTGACAATGATTTAAATTGATTTTACTTTTTTCCACAACCACAAAGCCATCATCAACCACTTGGAAGGAGGAAAACAAAAACAAAAGTAAAAATATTTAATATGAAATGAAATAAAAATATTAAGTGCCATAATCCTCAGATTCCTGTTTATAATACTTCAATTGTATATCAATAGAGAAAAACGGATATATTTTTGCGAAGGGTTGTTACAAAATTGAAATGGACTCTAAAACAGGATTTCTTAATTTCAAGGTTAATGATTTAAAAATGTCCCAGAAAAGATAAGTCCTTAAAACTTTAGACTAAACTTTTTGAAAAATTTTAGATATTTCAGTCATATAAATTATTCGATTAAAATTATTATAACAGTTTAAAAAAATACTTTTATATTTTTATCACTAGTGATGTAATTTTGGTAGCCTCCGTTTAAAATCAACCTACTTTAATTCTCTTTTATCGGGAGCTAAGCTCTCGGCACTTTGGAAAATTTGCCTCTCTTAATACAAATCATTGTTCTTGTATCACTCAAGGACTTGTGGACACATTATAAAGTCTTTTTTGAATGGAAGAAGCCTTTTTTGTGAACAATCTCTGATGTAAATCTTGGCTTTTATAAAGCCCATTATAACAAATGATCGACTTCTATTGCCGCAACTGTATATTACTCGCAATACCGAAAACTTTTTTCGACATTCTTTCGAGCATCAGTAACATAAAATTATTAACCGGGAACTTGCCTAATTCAGGTTTTCTATAAACGGACAAGTTCTCCCGGTACTGTTTATTAACCCTGGAAACAGTTTGACAGAAGAGCTTTCAATGTTTGGGCAACTTTATACAGGACCATACAGGGTTTTGAAACATGTTTTACAAGGATAACTTGATCAAAAAAATGCCATATGACTATTTTTTATCCAATGTGAATAAGGGACTTTCGAACGTAAGTCAATGCACCGTTATTGGTGTTGTTGTAATAAAATTTTTTGGTAATGACTTTATATAGATTATTCTCTATGATGATCGTGCATAGAAATATCTCACTTTTATTCCAAATTTTACCAAGAAATTAAAGAAAACGCATGACAATAAATATGATCCTATTTGTTGGCCATAACTGTATACAGTGTAACGAATCCATGATTGCATGTTGTTATATTAAATCATTAAGTGTTTTCCAAGTTTTCACACAATGATCCTAATATCTTCAGAAGTGGCTAGGCTATTTAATTTTAGCCCCTATTATGGAGTATAGGGATAGGAGAGCGGTTATACCCAATATAAAGCAAACACTAATTTCGTATCTATATAACTTTATCAGACTTACAGGTTTTTGCACTGGAAAAAAGATGGACTGTTAGTTACGGTCGGATTAAGCAGTGAATCGTACCGGATATTTACTAATAATTTCATAAATCTGTATATAATTTAAAAAATCTTTCATATTCATATTTTTGTAAAGAACAGACTTTTAAAATGATAATATTTTTTATTTCCGTTTCCGGTAATGTTAGAAATTAAAATTAATCTAAAAAGGAATTTGGTGTTGTCAATATTTAATTTGATATATTGTTCTCTTTTTAAGCACCAGGATAATAAGTTTATTGCATAATAAGCTTTTTATATCATCCAGCTTTAAAAAAATTGTTTGTTCATAACAGAGCTTTGAAAGTGTTTAATTTATATTTAACTAAGAAAAACACAATACCCCACATAATAAGGGAACATTTTTAAACCGACCTTGCATCATAGGTGCGTATTTTGACTCATAAAGCAGTGTTAAATATCATGGTCAATTGATGTCATTTTTTCTACATAAAATAGATAACTTAATGTTCCTTTTATAATCATCTGGCCCGTAGAAAATGTGACGGTATCGGATTATGCTTGGAAAATATTGTTCTTCTTCGCTATAGTGTGACAATTTTGAGTTGTCGTGAAACAGTGAATTGGAACCGGAACTGGAGCGTGAACTAGAACCTGAGCTAAAATCTGAACAAGTAGCTTAACTAAAACCTGAACTGGATCCTGAACTGGAACCTGAACTAGAATTTGAACTAGAATCTGAACTAGAACCTGAACTAAAACCTGCACAACAGGCTAAACTAAAACCCGAACCAGGTTCCAGAAGCTAAACTAAATCCTCAACTAGAAACTGTACTACAACCCGAACTAAAACCTGAACTAGAATTAAAACTAGAACCCGAACTAGAACCTGAATTGATTTAACATTTTAAATTATTAGTTTACAGTGCTGAAATAAATATGAAACATAATCATCCAACATTGAATCCTTAAATTTTTAGATGATTCATTAAGTTGTTTACGTAATGTTAACATTCTTTCAAACATCAGCAAGCAGTAACTGTCATTTACCCAGCACCACAATCATTCCCATTTAAAAAGTCGTCCGTCCCACCACCCAATAATAATTTCACAAATTTATTAAAAGATTTGTGAGTCTATTAACACCGGAAGACTTTATTAAACGTTAAATTAGATTTGATTTTATTTCATTCTTTCTTTCCATCCTCTTCCCTCTCTCGTGTTGTTCAAGATGGATATCAGCTAATTTTGTGTTGCTGCTGTTTTTTCATTATGGTTGGATTTTTATGCTTTTATCTCGTTATTAAGAACAACTAAACTAAACAACCCTCAAATTGGACACGTAGTTCATATAAACAGTCCCAGGGAATTAAAACATTTTAACTTTGTTGTTTTCTTTTATTCACAGTTTTTGCCAAAAAGGGAGAATTGTTGGTTTCCGTTTTCCAGTCATCGTTATCCTCAATCTGGTTCATTGTCATTATAATTTGTCTACAAGATAAACTGAATGAAGCCGCATCATCATCAAATTCCTTAGAGTTGATTTTATAGAGAGAAAATATTAGATGACGCCATATTGTTTTGTTGTTGTTTTTATAACGTTTTCCGTTTAACTGTAATTTCATCTTTTAAAGATTTTTTTTAAGGTTTTTTCGTTTTTCATATTTATTTTTTCTGGAGTAATAAAATAAATGAATTGTTATATTGTACGTTGATTGCCAAAATGAAATAAATTATTTTTGTTCATTTGCCTCCTTTTTCTGGCGTTTTGAAAGGACAACAACAAGAAGAACAAGAATATAAAGAGAAAATATAGAAAATTGTTAAGATCTCGTTAAATTGGTTGTGTATATTGCTTTGTATTGTTGGAATATGGAAAAAAAGGGGTGAATTATTATTAAGTAGGAAAAACATCACAAAATGGAACAGTGGGACCAAATTTATTTTAAAATCTGAAAATACATACATGTTACATAGGCGAAGTTTAGGTAGTTTTTTAAAATCTCTAAAGAGATTTTGGATCCAAATTATATATATTTATTATATAAATCTTATTTTGAAGATTAAAAAAAAAAATTACATAGAAGAAGTTGAACATTTCGTCTTCCTTCGAAAAAGAATCGGGAAATTAATGTTGCATTCATAACTGGTTTATCCAATGCGATAGATACAATTCGGTTTAGACGAAAAACGATAACAGTAAGTGAAATTTTGCATTTGAAATTTTGGTAGAATCAAATCAACATGTCAGAAATGGAGTAGAAATCGGAGAAATCATAAAAGCTAATGGAATTTTTCGCTGCTAAAGCGAATACTTCTTAATCTACAAAGATTCAGAGTCCATTTAAAGAAGTATAACGATGGAATTAAAGGGAAGTTACAAATAAGGAATTCTTGAATACTGGTGTTAATGAAATTATGGTCTCATTCCTTTCAAAGAACAGCTACGGCAATATATTTTGGGCACCGTAACATTACGTTCGGTTCATCTCACAATGCACCACCATAAGTGGTATTCGTTTGTTTCAATGTTTGAACATCCCACGGCAATTATCGAATCCGATAAGTTGATTGAACGATCTCCGTTTAAGTTAAGTCTGCAACACTCAACTGGATGCAATATATACAGAATACCAAAGGTTTGGAATGCACAGAACACATAATGTTAAATGATACAAATCGACTAAGAACCACTTTCTGAGTCGACTTAACCACGTTCGCCCATTTTCCTTCATTGTCTGTCCATGTAAATTTGTAAACAGTTTAAATTCCGTAATTTGGAAATTGACATTGTTGATGTAATATTTTAGTTAACTTTCTAATAAATTTAATGTGGTGACAAGCTCAGAAAACTCACAACAAGATGACCCTTTTATAATTCCAAATACCAAATTTCCTTCGAAAATCGTTTTAAAAGACTTATTGGTCTGAAGTACTTTGCGTTCACCTGATTTATTCCTCCGTGTTCTATAAAGATTCGCAGAAGAAGAAGGAACAAATCGTAGCAGCAGTTTTTCTGCCACGATTTGTTCCTTTAGCTTTCAATAAAAAATATTTGTTCTTTTCTCCGGGGCTTAGGAGGGAAGCTTTTTCTAACCTTTGTCATGATGCAGGAAATTTTGAATATTTTAGCCATTATATTATTGAAAGTATTCACCAAATGGTCAATCCCAGCGTTCGAGTCTTCCATTGTTGGAATTTTCCATAATTTATATTTCAAAAACTATTAAACTTCAGTCAGTCAGTCAGTTAGTTTGCGTAATAATGTTCTAAACTCTAATATTGAACAAAGTGAATGGTTTTCTGTTGAATAGCTTCACCTATCCACTTACCAGATATCGTGGACCTAGTATTTATGTGTAATATCCAGTACCTTCTCCTCTTATACGTTTTGGTTATCATTATTTAAAGAATGAATGTTGATGTCATTCCGCAGGAGAGGTACTGTCTATTTCAACTCTTCCAAAATAACTCACATTTTACTATGTCAAATCTACTAAAAATCTCTCTAACGTTTCAAATGTTATAGGATAATTTAAAAATTCGATTCGAACACACTGTACCATCAGTACAACATTTTTTTCTAATTTCTTCCTTTAATATCATTTTCATATATCATTTTTTTGTATATTGACTCTATTACAATATCATCTGATTTTGAAAACATTCCGCAAAAATTTACTATATCCGCATATGCACTAACACAAACACTCGCCAAACTTCATAGAAAATCCCATCATAGCAAACGGAAAAGCAACAACAACAAGACGAGCAATAAAGCAATAGATTAAAACTAGAAACAACAACGACGACAATGACATTAAAGGAGCACAATGACAACGCAATTCACATTTTATTACCCTCGTCATTATAATCTGCCATTGTTTGTTTCCCGCTGCCATTATTATTCGCCATTTAAATAATTTCAGTTGAGTTCATGCAGCGATATTACTACAACTACTACTACCATTCCTCATTCCATGTCACCCAAAAAGTCCTTTGCAATAATATTTCTTGTTTTAGCCGCGTGTGCCTTTTAATAATGGCAATAATAATACTAAAACGTAGAAAATAATACAAATAATTTGAAAAAGCAGAAAATAAAACAAAAACAACCCTCGTTTTATAGAAGAAAATAAATGTTTGGCATCGTTTGCTATTAAATGTGATCAGAGAAGAACATCATCAACATTTGATTGCTACAAATAATGCCACCACTTTACGCTCATGAACACGACAAATGATTCAAATTTAACAACTTACAACAACAACAAAAACAGTATTATGGTTATGGATACGAGAAGTAATAGGAAAATAGTGTGAAATGGTGGTGGAATATTATAAATTGTCATTATTAAAAATTGCAACAACAACATTACTTGAGAATTTTTATATTTAAATGGCGTCTCAGTGTTTGTACAAGGATCAAGGACACAAAAGTTGTTGCTATAAAATTATGTAAAAATAGACACAAGCAAATTATCCTTCTATAAGGAGTGAGATCAAAAAAATATTTACATACATTTTTCATTTACACGTGCGTACTAAAATTACAAAATTAAACTTAGATGGACTTACTGTTCGAATAAAGTAACAGAAAGCACTATTAAAACTTTAATGGAAAAGTTTCCAAAAAAGGTTCAAAACTTCATCGATAATGATTTTAAAAATATTTTCGTTTTTATTAACATATATGTATGTTAAGAATTTTTCGATCTCACTCTTTAAACCAAAAGATACTGAAATATAAGCACGAAATAAAAGGTTTCAATTCATGATAAAAATGCAAATTATTCTGTTGACACAAAACGACTCGAAAATGGTGAAAATAAAGATCCTTTTTTTGTATTCAAATTTAGCAGCGTCTAAATTCATCATCTTCCAATTAATTCGGATTTATGAGAAAATTAGAAAAACTGTTTGAATTGTTATAAAAATTGTAATTTAATGTTTTTGTTGTTGTTGTTTTTATCAAGAGGGAGAAAATTTTATTTTGATTGTAATTAATTTTTGTTTAAAAAGATGTTTTGCATCCAGTTTTGGATGGAATCAGGGGTTGTTAATTTGAAATAATATTTATTTAATGGTTTTATTTATTTAAGTCATTTAGTTAGTGGCTTTTAACACTCTGGGTTAAGATTATAGAGAAAAACTGTGGTAAATTTTCTTCTGTACCAAAAAAAAAAAAAAAAAAATGAAAAATATGATTTAAGACCAGTTTTTAATTTGCCGATATTAACCTCAAGGGTTTTGCGAAAAAAAAAAAAACTTGGGAACTGTTAAGAAGTAGACGTTATTGGGACATATCAAAATTTTAATAAATTCCTGTTCCCAACTAAAATTTATATCTAAAGATTCAGTTTCAATGAAAAGTACATTTTTTCTATAATAAAAGAACAAAAGAAGAAAATGCAGAAAGATAAAATTTTTTCTGAAAAATGAAATTTTTTTCTGAAAAATGAAATTTTTTTCTGAAAAAATTAAATTTTTTTGTGAAAAAATTAGTATTATTTTTTTTAATATTTGGGCAGTTACTCCTTGTTTGCGGTCTTCAAGTAAACCGATTGACTTCGCTTATAGTTCCTTGTCATCGTCAATCCCGACTTAATACCTCATTCATAAAAACGCTGATCTCACCAAATGCAGAGCATTATTTTTTACATCATGGATATTCAACATGGGCGTTGGTTACCAAAGTTTAAATTCGCTTTTTAAGATCTCTCGGAATCAATGTACCAATTGTTATGCAATAAAATAATGTGATCCTTATAGCTTTTGAAATGTTGGGAAATGAAGTAATTAAAGTTCTTTTGCGCTTGAAAACAATCATTATCAAGAAATGTTTCCAAATACACAAATTCAAACTTTATCGGATAACTACTCATCTCGTTGTTCTGTGTCGAAATCAACACTTTTAAATGGCATAAACTAGTGTTCGCAAGTTTTTTTTGAGTCGGTGTATGATCACCATAAATTCGGTGACTTTCGCAGCCGTGATTTTCAAGGCTGAAAATCTGATATTGTTAGAATGATTGAAATTAGTTTAATTAAATAGAATACTGTGTCATAATGTTGTTATAACATATTTGTTTGGTGTTGTTGACACAAACTATATATGATGGTTATGGGAAATATTAATTTGTATACCAAATAGCAGACGATCTATAATATCACTTAAATGGAAAATAAAATGAACGGTTCGTCCGATTTGCATGATATTTCACAGAAGTAAAACTTAAACTTTGTGAACTTAAGGCAGATTCTGATTCGTTATATCAGAACCAATTTTAAAGATTTCAGATTTGACATTATCTTCGATAATGAAGAGGTATAAGTAAAACTTGATCCTGATAATGAGATAATACACAAACAATAAGTGAATATTGAGTATAATGATTATACTGCGAAATAAATCAAAAGCTTTATACTTTTTGGGAGAAATTATTTCATTTATATAAATATTTGTGGTCATCATGTTTTATTTATTATTTTTCTGGTTACCCTGATCATGTTATTCATATGTAAATAACTATTAAACGAAAAAAACGTGTTACAAATTAAAATAGATTATAATTTTTATATAATTTAAATCAAACTAAATAGATGTTGATGACCTTTATTTTAGTTTAATATTTATAGAAAATTATGTTTACACAACCATAAATAATTATTCACAACAAAAGAAAATATGACAAATTGAAAATAATTATAATTAAATCATAAAAAAATATTTTGTTGTAAACATAAATTAAAAGTTGATATTTTTTTCAAAATCTTTTCGAAAAAAATGCCGCCAAACAAAAGAAGACCAGCGTTTTTTAATCAATAAAATTAAAAAAAAAGAAACTTTAAGAGAATTTTAAAATGGAGTGAGTGGATAAGTGATCGTGTAGGCTTTTGAGAGACAGTAATGAATATTAAAGACAATAAACAGTTATTGTTATAAATGTCAAATAAATCATGAACTGTTGATCGTTAACAAAATATGAAATAATAAAAAAATCTTTGTAAATAAAATTGAAAAAAAAAAAAAAAAACAAGTTAGAATGCTAAATTCGGTTACACCGAAACTACAATACCCTCCACCATAAATGCATATGAAATTAATACGTGTTGTTATAGTTTACGTACTCACACTTACACATACACTGTCAAACCCATGCAGAATATGAAAGTTTTTCTTAAATATAACAAAGAAATCTTAATGGGTTTTTCTTTTGAACCGTTTTTGAAAAATTGTTGACCTCAGATATCGGTCTATATCTTTTAATATACTGAACCGATTTTGCTGGTTGCAAATAGGCAACTTCTCAGGACAAATACACAGGTAAAATGTTATTGAGATCAATCAATTATAGATGATCATAGATCTATTCAGATTCTGATTAGATTCTGTATTATAATTTAAAAGATCTATTTTTGTTTTATAATACTATGACCGATCCTCTTAAAATTTAGTACATAGAATTTTATTTATATTTTTCTTAGTTTGATCAATTCTTATCACAGTACCAATATAATATGATACATCATTCTAGAATATTATTAGACTTAGACAAATCCTTATCACAATACCAACGTATATGTGAGATTTAAGCCCTTCAAAATGATAGAGAGGTTTTATGGATCTATAAAAACTCATGAATCGATCCTTGTATAATTTGATACATCATTCTAGAATATTATTAGACTTATTTGTGCCAATTTTCTTAATAATGTTTTTATATTCAGAATTTTTATGACCTTAAAACACCATTCCGGGTGGAATATTTATAAGGGGGCTATGTGAAATAATGGACCCAACCTCACTAATTCCAACGTCCTTGGGCCAAATAAATGGCAAGTGCCAAGTTTCATCGAGATATATCTCAAACTGCGATCTGCATTTTGTTCACAGCCAGCCAGACCGAAGGACGGACAGCGTTTAGTCGACTCGTCTTACTTACAAGTAGTTTTTCTATGCGTTACAAACTTAAACACAATACCCCAACCATCTATGGTGCTGTAGGGTAAAAATTCAAAAAAATAATTAATTTAAATATTTATTAACAATCGTTATTTGATGTTATTGTAATCAATATAATGAAAAGAATTCGTTGAAATATTCATTAAAATTGTAGCATGTAATTGTTAAATTAATGATGAATATGTGTTGGTATGTAAGTATTTGCTAACATATATATATGTGTGTATGCAGATCTTCACATAGATATTTTTTTTACTTTGAAGTTTTTTCTCTTTTTTGGTTAATAATGATAATTTAGTTATGCCGTAACTAATTTCAAGTGCTACTGAAAATGTTTTCAAAATGTTTGCCGAAATAGATCAAAAAGACTTAAATATCTTTTCTTCTATAGTCTATTTTTTGTCATTTACCATAAAAAGTAATTTTACAGTAGCTAAAACCACTCGACCAAATAACCACTTGAACTGATTCCCAGCAGAACTAATGAGCATAGAAAAGTAATGAAATAAAAAAGCAAAAACAACAAATTTGCATGAAAATATACAAAGAATAGAATAATCTAAGGATAAATATTAAAAATAAATTATTAGTTTAGTAAAAAAGAATTATAACCTGAAATGCTACAGTATCTTATTCCAACACATGCTGCAATAATACTCTCGACACTCTAACTAAAAGGATAAAAAGGATTTTGGGCGAAAAAATCGAAAAGGCAAAAAAACTAGTTGCTTAAAAACAATGCAAATAATATTCCCGATACCTGATCTTAAAATTAAAACTTACACACACACACACGCATACAAACAACAATGTTTATTATAAAGAAAAAACCTTACCGTGGTGTATTACTATGTTTTTGTATGTGCGTATGTAATTTTTTGACGTATTCACTTTATAATCCATCAGTCAATATTTAGTTCACTTGAAGCCAACACAAAAACATTCAGTCAGTGAGTCAGTCCGTAAAAATAATTGGCTTAAATGAAGTCAACTATGAATTTATGAACTCAAATACTGGATTTGTATCCTGAATCATATGTGAATTTATCCCTTCATATTCACATGTTTAAATATGTATATGTGTGTGTGTGTGTGAGTTTCATATTTTTGATCTATTGTTATGGTATTATCTGATTTTAATAACCTCATTCTCTTATGGCTCTCTTTCCATAAAATCGACTTGATTTTCTTTTTGCTTTTTTTTTGTGTTCAAAATGTCCTTTTTAGTTTCTTTTGAAGTTTTTATCCACATTTGGTGCACAATTTGACTTTATTATAATCCTAATGAATTTTAATTGAATCAATGAGAGTTTCATTTGATGGGTTTTTTTAGATAATAAATGAAAACATTATAATAACAACAATCCAAACACACATGCTTGAGATTTCAAGAGGGATTTAGGAAAAAAGAAGTCAAAAGAAGAGAACTCTTCTCTTTATGAAAGTACTTAATGTGAAGCAGATAATTTCACATACTTGTAGTCATAAAAATAAGAAAGACCTCCCAAAAAGAGTTCATATGTGTTCCTTTTATAAAGTGCTTCTCGTTTTAGTTTAAGATAATAAAATAATTATATTTTTATAGTATTCGAATGGAGTTATTCAAGATTAGAAATTCAAAATGGTTTCAATAACAAGAAAATATTTTGGAAATATTTTGTATTTAAAATTTTTACATAATTCTCTAAAATATATTTGTGCACTGAGTAAAACTCTATTTTCAGTTTCCAGATAACGGATCAGATTTTTCCATTTAAAGAAAAAATAATCACACATATATTGCAGTTTCAAATCTAACACTTACAGGGGCTTATAGTTCTCCTATGATGCCAGGGTATGGATCGGTTGTAAGCATCCCTTTTTTCTTTTCATGCCAATTTGTATTTTTAAACTGAGAAAGCGAAATCAACGAGTCAGCTTTTGTTTGTAAAAATTATACTTCACCATTTTTGATTTTTGTGAAATAATTAGAAAAATATCTCTGCCATTTATGAGAAGTAAATCTAAAGCTTTAAGTGAGACTGTTTTGGATGTTATAGGGCAATATATGCTTAGACTTTAAATACCCATATCGTAAACACACGTTTTATAAAAAAATCTTTTAAAATCTGATCGATGCGTTTGTAGGTCTTTCTTTTCCCTTACTTGACTACACATGGCAATCAAATGTCCACCATTTCACCTACTGCTGATATATGCAAAACTTGATTTGATTTGTCATGTTAATGTGCTTAACGGTAAAGTATTTCTGCCAGTTAGGCCAAGTCTATTTAAAGACATAAATTGGGCTGCATGCACTGTGTTTGTTGCTGTAGAGACCGGTTACCACCGCAATATTTGTTAAGAGTATGTCTCCAATGAGTTCGTCAGACATATATACTACTCTCTCCTTATGGTCTCAAAAGTCTGACATTTCTGAACGCCTGAGGAAGGCATTCATTGAAAAATCTAGTAGCTTGATAAAAGGTGATGCTGGTCTAACTTCAATTTTGACTGCAAATGAAAGTCCAGAGACTCATGCCTGTATGGCATGTACTTCCAAAGCTTCAAGAATATTGGCAGGCAGGAAAGCTTTTACAGTTTTGTTGCTTCAGGAACAGGTTAACCTCCAATGGATTTTAAAATTTTGTTGCAAATTTTTTGCAGAGTCTAGATTAATCTACGCAAAACGTAGAATCAGACAGGTTTCTGAATATGGTGGCGAAAGATTTGCACTAATGCTGTAATTGCCTGTTGCAATTTACAGCGTAAATTGCGGAAGACCGAGCTAAATTGCGGAAGAGCCCATCATACACAAGGGTAATTTTGATCTCCCATCTAGATACCAGAAGGTTTCGAAGATTTCCAATGATTCATACGAGGATTATCGCTATAAGATGTCACATCCCTAAAGGAATTGTTATGGAGAGAAACTGGAAGTGGTTTCGATAAGCTAATTTCCTGCATCCTAAGATCAATGACGATAGAGCCTCATGTATATGTTCCATCAGAGATTGTAAGATGATATATTTTGCTAATGATTCAAAAATGAAATTTTGAAAAATATTTGAGAAAAGTTGAGTTTTGGTGACAATAAAATATTATAGTTGGACATCGATTTTTCGTAAAGGTAGTTTCTATGCGACCTTTCAATCGCTTCAATATCGATATTTTTAAAAAACATGTTTTCGAATGTTGCCAAACGTTAGAGTTACCGCTCCAATGCATTTCACATGTATAGTTTGTTTTGTAATGATATTAACTATCAGCGGTAAATTATTTATTTGGTCCAATTAAAAATACAAAAAATTATTAAGATTTAATTCCCAACTTTTTGACTCGATTTCCCATAAATCTAATTGACTATTAAATGACACATGTCTTTACTTATGGCAAAACTTAAATCTATTTTCTCCACAATAAATTAATCCGCTATAACGCCCTCATTTCGAAATGACTCTGGCGGTGGAAAAATGTTTCACAAACATTTATACATTTATGTTTGTTCATGTATGAATGTGTGTGATTGTTATTATTACTAAATTGAAATCAAATTACAAATATCTGATAAGAAATCTACACTTTTCTAAGCTTTAGACACAAATTAAATCATTAAAACTTAAACATGTTGCACACACTCATACTTTTACATATAAACATTATGATGTATATGTATATGTTTATATATATATTTGTATACATATATATTGTAGTGAACTAAATTCTGTATTGTTGGATTTAATTGTTGATTACAAATTAGCGATAAAAACGACAGCACACTCCCGCAGTTTATAAAAGCCCAACCCAGTTATATGGTTTTTTATTATTATTTTCTCTTCTTTTGTAGAGATCTTTTCCAGTTTATTTATTTTGATATGATTTTTTTTTGTTTATAACGATAAACATGGAGGCTTAAATTTAGTGATTTTATTTTTATTCTGTTTCGTCTTAATTAAGACATTTTAACACAGAGCAACTGCTAATCGTTTACATCCGTTGGTAATTGCCAGGCACATGGTGCGGGGGTAAATGATTGAGCGCCTATAGATGGGTTTTATGTATTAAATGGATTGATGTTTGGTTGGTTGAATGGATGAATGGATGAATGGCTGATTGTTTAGCTTGAGATTGAATTTTGTTTTGAATGACTAAGTGAATTTTGAAAATCATATATTAAATTTTTATCTCTTTTAAATTATCGGTATAGTGTATTGGTTTGGGGGAAAAGTATAAAACACAGAATAATTATAAAATGTTGTAGAACGTTTACGAGGCTAACTAGAAATTTGTGATCCACAATCAGTTGTAAGATATCATATATAAATGTATTTCAATTTCCTAGAAAAAATGTTATAGTCGATCAAACCCAACGCTGTAAAACCCTACATACACTTGGTTAAAATCGTTTTATATTTAGGAATTTTATGGGCAAAAACTCTATTCCGGGTGGACATTTGTATGGGACCTATATGAAATAATAGACCAATCATAACCAATTTCAATAAGTATCGTCCTTGGGTCAAAATAATCAAGTGCCAAATTTCATTAATATATCTTCAAAACTAAGACCTGTACTTTGAGAAAAAGCTTTATTAGGACAGACAGCCGGACGGGCGAAAATATTTAAATCGACTCAGGAAGTAATTCTGAATCGAACGGTATACTTAAAAGTGGTAGGACTATTTTTTCTGCCCGTTACAAACATCTACACAAACGCACAATACCACCACCACCCATAATCGGAAAGCGCATTAAAACTTGTGCTGCTACAAATAAATTAAGGAAGGAGAAGAACATTCTCTGGAACTTTAAAAAGTCCCTCAAATTGATTATTAATTTCCTCTCTTTCTGGTAAATATTTTTAATTTAAAAATTTTTAGATGATAAGAAATTTCACTCTTTAGAAAAAGGAGACAATTTTTTTCATAAAAATTTCCACAAAACGAAGAAAACTAAAACTAAAGTTTTCTTAATAATTCAGAAACTTTTTTTCCGGAAAAAATTTTTAAAATAATAAAAAAAACAAATTGTTGGGTAAAAGGAACAACTTGGCTCGCATTAATAACATTTTCACAAAAAAAAATCCCTCAAAAAGGGAATCCTCCCTCCATGTGATAAAAAGGTTAAATCGTAATTTTGGCACTAACTTTATGATTGACATCTGAGTCTCTGGACTGAGACTTTTATATTAGACAAAGTCAAAATTTTTACATAATGACCAGATTGAAGTTAAATTGATTTAATTTCATTGAAAATTGTATTAAAATTTTGTGTGTGAATTTTGAGGTTGTGTCAGACTACTCAGTTCTTAATGAGAGAATGTGAATATTTAACACATAAGTGAATAAAACAATAACAAAAAGTTAGGTTAAATTATATTAAAATCGGTTTATTAATATGGCCGGGTGAAGTCTTCCAATTCGTTATTTGTGAAACTTAAGAATTCACTTTTCCTCCCAACCAATATCCATAATTTGCAGCCTCATTCAGTTAGATGTATTTAAGTTTATTATGTTTATAAAAATTACTACTTTACCAATCAGATACAAACACCCACATAAACGGCAGTAAATTTTGATTTTTTTTTTCCATAATGACTTAATTTGCCTGAAGTTTGATTTCTAGTTAATATTTTTCAGTTTTTTTAGTTCCGTTAAAAATATCAATAAATTGATTTCCTGTTAACTCTTTATAATTAATATTTTATTTTAATTTGTTTTTCCTTTTTTAAACGCCATTTTGGTTATTTTAATTAGTTAAAAAAAACAAAATTGAATGAATGATAATAATTTAATATTGCAATTGATTATATTGAATGATCATGTTGGATAATTCATTTTTGGATAATTGTACGGATGTAACTGACATTTATTACTTTAAATCAAAATCGCCAAAGAAAAAAAAAAACGGTAAAACACGTTACTTATAAAATGTCTAAAATTGACTTATTACGGACACCTCCATAGAAAGTAAATGGAGGGAAAAGAAAGAAAATCATAATAATTTTGAAATAAATCATAATTCATTTATGACGGTTTTTATTTTTCGTTTACTTTTCAAATAATTTCAACAAGTGATGAAGGTTTCTTTCTTCAAAATAAACAGTAGCTAACAAAACAACGGAAGTAATGTCACTTTCTCTTTAACCTGAAAGACAATAACAAGTTAAACTTCCCTAGAATCCTAACTAGTCATAGCGGACATACTCTACACTAACTATATAATTACTAAGTACTCGTATAATTGTAATCGAAAAAAAATGAAAATTAAAAATAATAAACAATTGTAAATGAACATAAACGCAACCTTAAACACATAAATATTAAAATAGAAATAGTTCTAACGAAAACTCTAAATATGGGTGTATAAAATAAAAATTCTATAAGTCAGGACACGAGTGTGTCATTAATTTTTGACAATTATTATGATAAACACCACGATAGAGCTGTCATCGAGTAATTGCTGCTTTCAAACCGAATACATTTCATGCATCTCAATTAATTTTATTCAAAAACTCATCATATTTAACCCAAACACAACCAGTAGCCAAAGTAATAATAATTGTATGTGTTTATGTGCATGTATGTGTGCATGTACTTACTGTATATTTAATTAGTATCCCTTAGTGTAGTTAGTTATACTCATTAATATCACTAGAGTGTATATTTTCTAATAGATAATTATTACAGGTGTCATATTGTCTGTTGGAAATTGGACCCATAATTAGAAATTCTATTAACGCTTTAAATTCATTCAGAGACCCTTTTCCTTCATTTATATTTGAAGATCATTCATTCTCTTTTAAATCATTAAAAGAGGAATTCTTCCAAAACAGTAGCTGAACAAAAATCATATTTTATGTGAAAAATGCTGTTAAAACTGTTAAATACAAAAATTAAGGAATAAATTTTGTATCTCAAATCATGATTTGTTTTCAGAATTCATTCATCACAAATCAAAATTCTTAGGAATATAACGGTGCTGTAATAAAAATTGTTTAACTGTGTGTTACACTCACTCCTTAAATTATTTTTTTACAGTTTGTTTTCGATAATAAATTAAATTAAAATTAAAGATTTTTTAAATTTTTTTAATTAAAATGAAGAAATTTTAAATATTTAATTATTATTTTAATTAGAAATTTTACAGATAAAATGTAAATTTGATCATGAAATCTGGAAAGGAGAAATTTAATTTCAATTTCTTGTTTATATTAAACTAAACTGTAATCACGAGCTTAACAAAATAATAATAATAAAAGAATAATCGGGTTAATTAGTGATTTTATATATTTTTTATAATTGTCAATAAATTTTTTATTTCTAATATAAAATTAATCGGTCTACAGTTAACTTTTTGAAAATAACCTAGAATTTTCGAATCCTTTTGCAGAATGTTTTTGCTATTTTGAAATAAACACAACGAAAAAGGTAGTTTTCGAATTATTCGAAAAATGGACTTTTCAAAAAAAAATCGTATTCGAAAACGGTTTTATGTCAAAAACCGGTTAACCGGTAAAGTCTGAATCGTGAAATGGAGTAAAAGGTTTTTTTAGTTTTAGTATCTATTTAATATACAGCGTCTAGATTAATCGATTATTTTTTTACATTCTTAAGTTACTAAATGTGTCTAAGTTATGGGTCAATACAAGATTTTTTATCCATTTGCAGGATAATGGATAAAAAATCTTGCAGAATCCCATTTAATTATTTTTATGGATGTGATGATGTGTAAAACAGATGGACATAGAAAAATCGACTCAGACTATGATGTCTAATAATGCATACTCGTGTTACACGCGGAATGAAATATTTTATATATTCTCGTTTATGGTGGAATTCAGAAAAATGCAGCTGATTATGCCTTTAATTAAAACCGGTTAACCGACTGAAATAACAAACAGACATGTCGAATAATTTGAGAATAAAAGTTATTCGAAACCGGCCGGTTCTCTGAAATGCATAAAACCGGTTAACCGGTAAGACAGTAAACAATTTTTATATTATTGTTATTGTTATTTTAAATTTAATGCAAAACTAAAAAATCGTTTCTGCCCCACTGTAACAAAAAATACTACATATCATTTATATTCTAGAACGGTATTAAAAAACAGACGGACAGTTTTAGTCTCAGATCATCTAACAAAATATCCATTGGTAATGGTGAAATGGAACAGTATCGGTTATTACAAAGCATGAAAAGCGACAATTTGGTATTTTTTAATAGAAATATCAATCAAAACACTTAGAGACATTCGATTCTCCATGATTTATGACAACGCAATCTTACTTGTGAAGATGAAAAAACAACTGCAACAAACCGTATGAGATGACAAATGCTTTGTGGAAGCCATATGTGCTCCCAAAAGGGTTAATGGAAAAAATCAATCAAAATAAAATTCATTAAACTTCCATCATTTTTTCTATCTCACTTAAACTCAAATCCAATAATATTTATTATTTTCATGGAATTTTGCATATTTTAAAATTCCAAATTCCAACTTCCAAACAAATCATGTTTATGCCATTAAAATGGAGTTCAAATTGCTAACAAATTTCTAAATTATGAAATTATTTAAGTCGATATTAATTTTTTTGATAGCAAAACTATTAATCAAAATGACTTTAACTCCAAAATAAGAAAAATCAATGGAAACAATTGAATGATTAAAGGTTTAATTTCAATTTAAATAAATTTAAGGCTTTTTTTCTCATTTTGTTTATTGTTTAAGTGAATATTGAGGGAAAAAATGTTAAATGCGATTGCGGCCATTAAATCGAGTATATTTAAAGAGTTGTTTTCACAAAAATTGTAATGAAATAAATTATAAGCATTTAAATGGTGGAGTTGTAAATATAATTATAAGCACTTTTCATAAAATGCCAAAAAAAATTTTTCATTTAATTTGAAAGGGGAAGGTACCCCACTACGGGGCTACCTTTATATTTTTTTCTATAAAATTCTGTTAGTTTTGAACCGTCAGAGGTATCTTAATGAAATTTCTCATAGTCAAAGCTGAGTTTTGAACACAAACCCCTATAAATTCGACAAAAATCAATAAATGAATTGAGAGAAAAGAAATTTTGCATATTGACAGTCCTGGAAAACAATTTTATAAAAAGTTTGATATCTTGAAGAAAACTATTAATAAACAGGGCTTAAAAGTGGACGATTAATTTATTTAGACTTGAATATCTCCGAAACTATAACACATAACCCAAACATGTAAGGATATTTTTTAATGACATTTACAAGGACTCTCCATATACAAATTTCTGTTTTCTCGATTCATAAATTTATTTTTGGCGAATATTAAAAAAATCAACATACCCGAGGTGGCCAACTTCAAAGTTGGCTTGTGTTCCATCAAATCAACTCAAAAACTCCTCAATTCTGAATTAATTATTATTTCCGAAAAAAAATCGATTTGGACACACTGTGCAGGGTTATTTTAAATCACATTTGCTTGTTGGCTTACGTTCCCTGTTGCAGTCTAAACTACAAAATTTAATGCAAAACTAAACAAATGAATTATTTTGTGAAAATCACCCAAAAACAACTAAAATGATTGTGGCAAAAAGAAATAAAATCTAATCGACGAATTCATTGTAAATAAACCAATAAAATAGGGAGGGCAGTAGCAAATTACAACAAAACTAGTCAAAAGAAAAAAACTACAACAAAAAACCTTTAACATAAACCAACAACAAACACAAACACAAAAAAACATGAACTTAACTTTAGAGTCTTTGTGGAATAGACGACTAAGTCAGGAGACAGTTAGTCAAGAAATCAGACAGTTGGGCATTCAAACAGACAGTTTTGGACAAATAGATAGACATAGAGACACAGACGGACAGCTGGAGAAGCCAAGAGAAACAAACAATGCAACCAAGATTTCAAAGAAAATAACATTTAAATT
This sequence comes from Cochliomyia hominivorax, assembly GCA_004302925.2. Lineage (NCBI taxonomy): Eukaryota > Metazoa > Arthropoda > Insecta > Diptera > Calliphoridae > Cochliomyia > Cochliomyia hominivorax. The sequence continues at coordinate 119,159,949 of PYHX02000467.1, read as the reverse complement.
GACGAAAATTGGTGAAAATTTACAAATCGTGCAGAACACATTTTCAATCAACTGAGGCCAGTCAACTAGACCACAGTCATCAAGAGTAAGAAGCAAAATAACAGTTGAAAGCTTTGTACTACAACAACAATAACAAAGTTAATAGCAACAGTTGCAATTGCTTTGGAATGTTAATCAGTATATTGTTTTAAAGTAATTACATGCAACACAAAACTAATACATACAACATTATTTAAGTTGCACGTTGTTTATTGTTTTTTTTTTTGTGGCAATAACTGCAAAAAGACAACAACTGAAATCTATTCTTGTTTACAAAAAAAAATATTTTTTTTTACCCAGAAACACTCTGGAGTTTAAATCTAAACAATATTCGGCTATTGCCGAATCTTCAATAACCTCGACCACAAATGCTAGTGAGGTAAATACGTTATGTTTCATACACAGGCACACATACAAGCACTCACAAACGTATAGATAAAATATCATCTTGAATATTACACAGGAACTTAAAGAGTCATAAAAATATTTATGATTTTGGATATATCTTTTTTAACTGAACCGATTATAATCATTTTTGGAATGGTAATGAACTTAATATTATGGAAAAATTTGTATTTATTTATTTTTTTGTCAATTTATAATTGACAATTATGCAAGAGTTCTTCGATTGAAGTAAGAGGTAGCCTCAGATATCGCTCTATATCTTTTAATACCTTAAATAGGAAACTTCTCAGGGTAATAACAAATACTCACACCAAATTTCATCGTCAACAACAGATATACAGACGGTCATTGCTAAATCGATTCACATTTTGGTTTGAAGCATTATGGGGTCGAAGATGATACCTTCTTAGCGTTACACACGCAATACCGAAGTTAATACACCCTCTTCACCACTTGTGGTATACAAAAAATAAAAATAACTTGAAAAACTTTTTCTCACTTGTTGTAAAATAAACACAAATACAATAACAAAAGAAAATCATTATTTCACACACACACGTTCAAATCGTAAAGATACATCTTTTTTCTCTACTCATTTTGTGCTAAGAATTTTCCATAAATGAAATAAAATTGATTTGGAATAATGAAACACTCGACCAATAATCAAAACGATAAAATACGTGTAAGTCAATGTAATTTTCACTTGAAATAGCACATAAACACATACATATAAACACAATATATAACATTATAATATGTTGCATGTATCATTAACTTGCAGCAGTGTGTTGCTGTGCTGGATCTCTCAAACAACAAAAACAAACAAACAAACAAGCAGCCATCTAAAAAAAGATTCATAGATTGGATGAATGGACTGATGTATGGATGGACTGATGCAAGGTAGGTTGGACGATTGGATTGATGGTTGCTGGCTAGTTATATGGTTGGGGATACACGTATGTATGTATTGGTTATATGTTTTGTTGCAGTTAAATAAACGCTCAGGCTGATTATTTGCTTAAATTGCTGCTAATAACATGACGTGCCATCAACTGTTCATGATGTGTTTCTTCGATTTCTTCTCTCTCCATCTCTCTCTATACTTCTTTTATAATAATTTACTAGAAAAGGAAAGTGCGCCTCCAGATCAATAGTGCAATTTATTAGAACTTAATAAAAAAATAACTTTGAATAATTATGAAAGATTCGACACATTGGACTTTCACTGATTGAAATCTTATTTTGAAGTTTTTCCCTTTCCAATCTTTCTATTACTAAAGAGTTGTTCGTGTTAAGTATGACGACGAGTCGGGCTGGGCCACTCGTTTGTCATACGATAATATCTTGATATAATAAAATTTTACAAGTCACAACTCGGTGGCAAATTGTTTGGAAGAGGTTCAAAAAGAGTCGGAATACGATTTTCGGATTAATACTAGTCTGTTCAGATTATAAAACATTAAAACATCTTCGTTTGTTGTCAACAATGATTGTGCTCTGCAAATCATATCAGCAAATATCCTGCACCCAAAGGAATGAATTTTGTAATAACCGATTCGGACCGAAGCCAAAGATGATCTTGTGCTCCTCAAATTAGAGTTAAAATACTCAAAGAATTGCATGAACTTTAGTTCCGTAAATAACGAAAGCAACTACTTAGGATGCAAAGAAACAGAGAGGTTTTGATTTCGAAGTAGTCCCTAGGGGCGTATATAAGTATTTTATGTTAGTCGCAAAGAAAGGCGAAGGTGACATCCGCTACACTGTCCTGAACAGCGTCAATGTTTTTAACAGCTTGTTCGAAAATGATTTAATGTAGAGAACATTCTGTAAAGAGTGTTAGGATTTAGAATCTTCACAACTAATTTAGTTGTAATTAAAAATTCAGCGTCTTGCGCGACTTTAACTGCAAATAATCTGAACCTTAATTACTGAATTTTTAAACTGAAAAAGTGGTTTATTATTTGAACATTAGACAAATTACGAAAATAGCATCATTGAATATAAAATAAAGAGGTTGAAGAGAATTTTTAGGCTCCTGAAGACTTTTTGTTCCACAAAATGGATACAAAATAAAATTAGACCCAAAAGAATCCGATAGCTAAGTATGGATGTTAAAGCAACCATCTGATAATAATGAGCAACAGCTCGGCAGAAGACATGTAAAGAATATAGTCCTATCCTTCGGGAAACAGTAAAGCAATAAGGATAAGATGGAATACCAACAGAAATGCTACGGCAGACATCGAAGCTGAAGTGTAAGAGGAAAACATACTACCTTCAACCTGTAAACTCAATTACCAAAAAGTGGCGACAGGAAATAGCTGAAGAGGAATCTCCCTGACTTATACATTATTTTGATAATCATCAAAAAGGGCAGAATTTAAAACAAAGTAGAGAAAAATCTGATGAAATCTGATTGAATAACGTACTCCCTGTACTTACTCTACATTCAGATGTGTAACTCAGAAAATAATGCGAATTACCATAACAATGCATGAGGACATAAAACTCTAAGTTCTTCACAAAAGGAATTTCAGCGAACAATTTAATATAAATGTTGCAGTAAAGTAAATATGCGACCTTTCAAAGAAGTTTTCTTAAAATCATGTTGAATCAAAGAAGTCTGTTCAAAAAGAGAATTTGTATTATGCGGATCTCTCATCACTTTCCTAAAATATCCAGTATGCAAACATAATCAGAAAACTTTGAAAGATGGACTTTAATTACATATAAAAAAAAAAAAGAAATGGGAATTAACAACAGAAAGGGAGAATTTTAGGCTACAAGGAGCACAATTTAGTGTCAAAAATTATGATAAAAAACAGATATAACTGACAATAAATCGAGAGTGGCATTCGGACAATTACAATCAAGTTCGTAAATATCCGGACGAACAAAGTTAAGAATTTTCAAGATGGCCAAACTTGTTGGCTGTCTACATCAGCACATAGAAAGTAATAACCATAAGTTCCTCCAAGTACTACGCAGGACATTCTGCATGCAATATTAGCAGCAAGGAAGTCATCGTAACGCAAATAGAATGCATCCACCTCAAAGTACATAATGCTGCCAACCAATAACCACAGATATCGATTCTGAATTGAAATTGAACTTAGCTCCGTAGAAATAAGTTTATAATATTTAAAAGTATAAGTTCCTTAAATGTGATGATTCAAAATTTTTACAAAAATAATCCAATAATTTATCATAATTGAATAAACTGCCAAAATATGTATGTAATCTTTAATTGGAAATGAGGATGAGGAATACTTCCCTTTTGCTAACTCTCCTTCCTAAAAAAGGCTTTCGTATTGCAGCAAATGTTATTCGTTGTATTCATTTATTTGTATTTTAAGACAATTTTCCTGCTTGTGGCCACAATTTACCAGTTTTCAACAAAGTCTCCCTGTCCATCATTTGCTAATTTTCATGTTTCCTTGAACATAGAACATGACTCTTTAACGTAGAACATAGAAAACTTAAAAAAGGCATAGAATCTAGCAAGAATCGAATATAAATCTAAAATCTGTAAGTTTCAATTAATTTTCAAAACACAATCTACAACACTATTTGTTATTGTTTTTGTATTTGTTGCAGTTTGAAAACTAAGAATTAACTAATGAAACTCTAACCACAAATTGTAACTTAGAATAACGGATAATTCTGGACAAGACATCACTATAATTACCCAGACACCAAAAAGAGTATATGAAGTGAAGAAGAAGAAGAAGAATAATAATACTCATTTATATATTTAATTTGTAGAGTGTCATTTTGGAGAAAAATTGCTCCAAAGTTGATGCAATGTTTGCAGAGGCTTCTGTTCAATCTGCCACTGTTTTCTGTTCTCTGATTCTGTTGCAAGTTTTAACTATATTTTTCGTTTGTTGCATGTTTCTTCTGAATATTAGATAAATTTTCATGTTAAACGGACATTTCGTAATTTGTTTAAGGTCATGACATTAAAATAACTATTTTATTTTCTCCATAAAACAAAAAATATATGTATTTTATACGATCAGAGTCAGCCTCAGGTTTTAATCTGTTCAAATTTGCTTATTTTTAAATGAATAATTATTCTGGTGAATGAAAATCGTAATCGTTATTATACCTTCACCACCACTAGTGGACAAGAGGGTATATTGACTTTGTCATTTCGGGTGTAACGCTAAGAAGGAATCATCTTAGACCCCATAAGGTATATCAATTCTTGCATCAAATTAAAATCCTAATCGTTAAAGCTATATCCGTCTGTCTGTTGTTGTCACGTTCGCAACCGTGATAATTGACAGAGCTCAATAAAATTTGGCCCAAATATTACTCTCTGAGAAGTTTCCTTTTTGAAACCAGCAAAAACTGGTATAATAAAAATTATAGACCGATATCTGGGATAACCACTAAATTCAATCAAAGTTCTTTTGTAAAATTGGCAGTTAGAATAAAATTTTCCATAACATCAAGTAATATGTACCTCAAAATTATCAAAATCGGTTCAGTAGAAAAAAAGTTATATCCAAAAATCTAATTAATTAGATGACTCAATAAGGGTTCCTGTGTTATATTTTGTATGCGTTTGTGAGTGTATATGTAATTGTGTCTATATGAAACATTATGTATTTACTTCACATCCTTTTGTGGTGTGGTAGAGGGTATTGAAGATTCGGCATAGCCGTTTATATAAACTTGTTTTATTCTAAATATCATTTATTCTGTATTATTTATTGTCTTTCCATTCCATTTAAATCCCTCAGGTTAATAAAATACCACCATCGTTGTTGTAATTCTTTATTTTTCCTCATTTTTCTCATTAATTTCTATTTGACATTTAAAACAACAAGAAAATTATCACAGATGTTTGAAGTTGACACTTCAAATGAATTGTAACGTAACGTAATTGTATTACGTAATTAAAACAAGTTTAAATTTCATGTATAAATTTCAATTCTATTTTTTTTTCTCAAAAATTATTAGAACATTTTTTTATGATGAATTGAAATTGTAATTGATTTCTATTGAATTGATTTTTATTTTATTGAGGGGATGTTTTCTACTTAAGAATATTGAATTATAATTGACATCATTGTCCAATCAATCGTCTGTTATGGTTGGTTTATGATGTGATCAATTTTGATATGAATACATGAATACCTACAACAACAACAATAGTTACTATAACAATAACAACAATACAAAAAGGTAACAAAAAAGAGCAAGAAGAAGAAGAAGAAAAAAGTTATGCACACATGCAAGTGCATCTCTCGTTTTAACAAATATTGTGTGATTTTATACATTTTAGTTGATCGGCAGAATTATGAATGTTGAGTGTGATAACCCAGAGAACATTTCAATAGAAGCATTAATTAGAGAAGTCTTAGTTATCCTTTAGTCCTATAAAAATTTAGAACTAATTTGTAAAAATCCAACTCATTTTTAAAATCTCCATCATAAAAGGTGAATGGGGGTCTATAAACACAAAGAAAATGCATCTAAATCCACACATTCTATTAAATCAGAATCTTAGTAAGTTTCGTCAGCGAAATTCATAGAACAATAAAACGGAAGACTTAATTTTCTGCATTATAATGAATCCTTTTGATTCTAATTATGAGCTTCGGATCGAAGGACCTTAATCGATTGTATTTATCTTTTCCTTTTGGTCTGATTACAACAAACTTTGTGTGACATGAATGTAATAATGTATGTTCATTGGGTTTACAATTGTTACAAAAATTTTAATAAAAATTAAAGAGTGATCGATTTTCAAGCCGTTTGGGCTCATGGTGTTTCATATTCTCAAGTTTTCATTATTATTTATTTGTTGTTTTTGTATTTTGATGAATACTCTTTTCGGCCGGGCAATTGGTGATGTTTCTATGAAGCCCTGGCGCTAATCTCATAATTATTTCTTGTTTTCTCAACGCATTTTGTTGCTGTTTTATGGGATTATTCTTCACGTAGTTGTTGTTCTTGTTGTTGAATGTTGATCATTTGTGTGTTGAAGTTGCATCAGGCAGGCGTATATTTGTATGTATAACAAACAAACATTCGTTTCCCAATTAGTTGAGCTGTCAAAATGATGATGAACTTCAAAATTGATGAGGGTCCAGCCATCATCATCATCGTCGTCATGATGATGATCATCTTTTAACATGATCGGCAGCAGCAGCAGCATCATCGGCAATAACACAGCGGCAGCATAGTATAACATTGATTGTTTATTTATTTATTTATTTATTTATTTATTTATTTAATACTTGTACGAATAATCATAAAACATAAAACATGATTTTATGAAGCGTTGATTTGTCACAGTTTTTTTTCTGCGTGTTTTTTTTTAGGTAACGAAACTTAAAGATGAACTGAACAAACATTTAAACATAAATCGAAAACTACAAGATAAAAATAAAAGTAAAAGAAAAGAACACAAAAAAATAAATACAAATTTAAAGAGATATTGTGATGATGTGATCTCTGATGATTGATATAAAAATTATGAAAGTGTTGGATGGACTTGGACAAATATTAAAAGAATGGTTGGAATGTCTTCTTAACATCTTTCTTCTTCTTTGCAATTATGTGTGCGTGTGTGTGTTTGTTGTTGTTGTTTTTGTTTTTCAATAATTTTCTAAAAGAATTTATGGAATTTTTGTCAATGACTTCATTTAGTTAAAAATTTGTGTGTGATTTGGAAAAAAGGAGGAGAAATAAAAAAGATTTATATCGTGCTGTAAATAATTAAAATTTGTGAGAGAAGTTTAAAGGTACTTGACTTCATGTTCTAGAATTATGGTGCGTGTGTGGTCAGTTGGTAAAAATAAATTTCTAAAATTTTTGTAAAAAGAACTTTATGACCGAAACATGTCAAAATGATATAATAACAATATTTCTAGTCTTCTTTCATAGTTCTATGTGCTGTTATCTAATCTTAATTTTCAAAAATGTTTGTAGTTTATTTAATTCATTTCATGCTGCTGATGATGACAATTGTGGTTAAGTACTTTAACTGCGGTAGGTTTGACAACTAATTGCGGAATTGTCATCTTTTTTTAAGAAATTCTAGTTAAGCATCCATTCCATCATCTTTAAATAGTCATAGATGGACGGACGTTTAAATACTCTAAAGCACGTACATGTTCTAAGTACTTAAAATGTATATAATGGACCACCTTGTAAAATTGATATGATTTCATTGTATTTGTATATGATTTAAATAAGTATTTATTTGTTACATGTTGTACATGTTGACAGTTTCAATTGTTTTGACGGCCAACTACATAATTGCGCAATTATGTTAATTTCACGCTTCTCTAAATACCAGACAGAATCATGCACAGACGTCTATGATGTGGATGAATATACACACATGATTTTGTTGTTGTTGTGGTTGTAGAATTCTATGCGGGTTGACTAAATAGTTTTCATACACTCTGCCATCATATCGTGCTAAATGAAAGTATATTAGATTTATCATTCCATGTGCAACAGTAAGAAAAACGGCTTAAAATTGCTTTACAATAAATTCTGCGATATGTGCAAAATTCGAACAAAATATCGGCAAAAAGTTGCTTTCAATCGTCATTTTGTGTGACAGTAACATAAATACTTTTAGAAACTCATTTTTTTCTGAATTAAATCTGAGTCAAGTTTCATCGCCCAAAATTCTTGACTTTTGAACATATGCACGGTCAGTTTAAACAGTGACTCTTTCGACATTTTCTATAGTTTAGACATACACACAGAAAAAAATGAATGCAAAATCAATTAAAATGGAAATAATTTAACTATTTTCAGTTATGATTTTGCCTCATAGATAAAAAATGTTAATTTAACATTGTTTCACAGTAAATACAGTGTCTTGAGAATATTTTTGAAATTTAACTATTCAAAAGTAATTTTAGAAATTTTCTGATAATTGTATGTATTATTATCGAAAGATTCTAATAAATACAAGTATTTTTTCACTGCAAACGTTAAAACGTGGCCCAAAAAGTATTATTCTAATCAAAATATTCTTAACATAATAAAAAGGAAAACAATAAATTTAATTTTTATTTTTTATTTGATTGAAAGTTATTATTACAATTAACAAAAAATATATATTTTTATAATTTTAATCACTTGTTATAATATTCTGAACCTTTTTTGGAAAACCTTCCATTAACGGTTTTATAGCGCGTTTTGTTACTGGTAGTTCATTGAAAATCTCTCTTTAATTTTATTTTAACAAGAGCTTCAACGACATAAATTTTTTAGTCAAGAAGTTGCGAAAAATCTACCAGAACATAAGTTTCGTCATCAATTATGAAGTAAGAATATTTTTTAGAAAACTTGACTTGAAATTTCGTGCTCTGTTTTTGGCCTCTAAATTATTAGCCGCTTTCCTGTCTTGAACTTTTTCGGTCTTGTATATTTTTAAACCTGTATTAGCTTTAAGTTTTCCGAGTAGTCCGAGTTCTGTACAAATCGTTTGCCTTTCTACCGGATGTGTGTGGGAGCTCTTTTGAAAATATTTTCTATTTTTGGGTTGGGAAACATCATATGGATTATTTCTTCAATATTGGAAACATTTGTTGACCTTTGGAAGCTGGGCCTACCATTTGTACGACCAAGTGGGGTTTTGTTGAAAAGATTTAATTAATTTAGTACGCACTTTTATCTGGTCTCCCATTTTAATCAGATTAACAATTTATATTCGTTTGTTTGACATTAAACATAACATGACATGTTTTGGTGATAAGAAATATCAAATAATAGATGAGTTGAAAGTTTTAATTTAAAACTTGTGTAAAGAATTTTTCGATCTCATTCCTTACAACACGACGTGCAGGGTATTTAAGATTCGTCATATTCATATATATACATTTTTCACTTATTATAGTTCATAGATATCTCATGATTCATCTATTGTAAGTAAAACTAAATACATTAAAATCTTATTTGTAAATTTCAAGTGGTTTATAACATGGGAGGGATTTCTTTACGACCCCCGGTACATGCGAATGTAACATGTGTCATGTTTAGTGTCACACGCTTTTAATAAAAGGCGTAGTTTTGTATGTAGTATTTTTGTAACCTCTGCAAACCTCCCGCTTTTTTGTATGATTTTTTACACATGATGATCAATTACTGGACCACACATGATCAGTTGTAAATAGTTTTACATAAAAAATTAAATTACATTTATTATTTTGTTTTTTACTCTCAACTCTTTTGTTTATCACACAAATTTTGTCTAAAACTTTCAAATCGCCGTAATTATCTGTGAGTGCTAATTTTTTTTAAAGTCTCTTTTTATAATTTTTAATTTTAATAATGATAAAAATAATAATAAAAAAAAACTCAACTCATTAGTAGAGATTTATTTTGTGGTACATCTTGGATGATCAAATAAAGCAAAAATATCTTTAACACTTTATTGTTATTGTTGTGGCGTTTATTTCTTCTGTACTTTTGCTCTGGTGTGTGTGTGTGTGGCGGCTCCACTTTAAAGTTTCTTATTTTTTTATTTAATTTAATTTTTTTTGGTTCATTTTATTTGTCCAAATCTTTGCCGCTGATAAACTTCTACTTTTTGTGTTATTTTGCGTAATTGGCGGTATTTGGTATTTTTGTTTCATTTAAGTGATAATTTATTGGATTAAAAACTTGTTGATGAGAACAAATGTTTCATATACTTACACACACACACACACACTCATATATACTCATATATTTGCACACATTTATATGTGTTATAAATAATTTCTTTATATTATCTGTCTATTTGTTTATTATTATTTTTATTATAATTTTGTCGTAAAGTAGAAAACAAACAGAACAAAAATTGTCCATCATTAAGGCGGTCAAATCAAAGTGAAAATTCTTAATGGTCCATAAAAATCAAGCAAATCTTTAAATAAAGTTTATATTTTTATATAACGGCACAAAATCACTCAATTCATTTCACACATTTCATTTCATTTCAAGTTATTAAAAATTAATTTGACAAAATTTCGTGTAGACAGAAAATGATCATAAATGGTTTTAGACATTCACTTATATGTTTTTGTATTCCGAGCAGATGTATTAATTTTAAGTTATAAAAACTAAGTACATCAAAAATATCTTTTATTTTTTATTATAAAATCTCTACAGCCCCAACTTTAGACATCCCGATTTGCATCGTTCCTTGTTATATAAGTGGTAATAGGAACAGGTGTCTGCTTATGCTAAGAATGTAGTGTGTGATACGCCTAAATACATTAAGGACGTAAAAAAGTAGTTAAAGTAAAAGAAAAGTAAGTTTGGAAAAAGGGCTGTTAATATAGGAAGAGTTCTAGAACTAGCAATTAAAACAGTCAGTGGTAAAATAAATCAATTAACTGAAATTGTCACATCTCTCCACTCTAAACAAGATACTATAAAATCCTATGTTATGATAAAGGTCTTTCTTTTAATTTAAAATAAGCGAATAATGCTACTGAGCAAGAACGTAATAAATAATAAAGCTCTTTCTATTTACTTCGAAATTAAAAAAATACAGCATTTAGTAGTAATGGAAATTCTCTTGATATCCAATCCAGGAATGGTTGGCTTAACCCCATTGAAACACGGTCAAATTTATATAAGACGGCATTAAGGGGCTTGAGGGGCTCAAGTGTATCTTCATATTTTAGGTCAGAAGCTCATTTTAAGAAATTCACTGTTCTCTGCTTGAGTCCAATACTTAATTCTAATCTCGCTTTTTTTATTTTTTTATTTATGATATATATCCAGAAGTATCAGAATATAAAATCCGACATTCCTGGTTGTGCGTCGATATATGTATGTTTACCGACATCAAAGATTAATTAGTATATTTTGTAGAAATATTGAGAAAATAGCTAAATTTGACTAGAGGAAGCCTGGTTTAGGATGAATTTTCAACCAAGTTATAAACTCTTTGCAAAAGTATTTGGTGTCTATGAAAACGTTGGATCCTTAAGATTCACAATTTGTATTGAAAAATGAAATTAATCACCACTTAATGTCTACAATGGTGGTGAATAACCATAAATTTAAAATTTTAGCTATTTTTCTGAAAAGTGAAATTTATATTTAAACTTTAATAAAATTTAAGCTAATAACGATATTTACTAAAAAATGTTTGTCCATGAATCAGGGAATTATAAAAATTCCCATTTTTTTGTACGAAAACTCACAAAAATTCCAATCCAAATAAAACATGAATCTGTCCTATAATCAATAAATAAAGATAAACATTATATGAAGAAACTAAAATGATCTGGCCGCCATTATAAAGGCAGTTTGGCAGATACTTTTTTGGATGAATCCCTTACATTTGTAATTATATACTAAAGATAAATTAAAGATAAAAAATATTGCCTTCAAAATAGATTAGATTAGATCTTGGTTCCAAGCTCAAACTGATGGCAAAGTCTTATCAGTGGTTTTATCAGTGAACAAAGCTAAAAATTAGTTGAAAATCGACTTGATTATTTCTGAAACTATAAGAGCATATTTTAAAAAGAACTATGTATAACACTTCTTCCTCTCTATTTAACATCAATTTATTTTAAATAGAAAAATGAACAAATTTGGCCATATTTTGAGGGTCACCACCAAAAAGTCGTTTTGGAAAATCTGTGGGAATTAATCTGCTTTTAATTAACGAAAACCTCCCTTGTGAGTTAACTATTGTTGGTAGAAGCTCATGGTCAACATGCATCAATTCTATATACATTTAGTTTCAAAAAAGTATTATTTGGATGCAAAACACAAGGAGAGATCTCTTTAGACGAACATGATTAAATATGCGAAGTTGGAGGCGTTATTATATTCCTTTTTATTCCTTATTTATTACACACACAACAAGCCATTTCACCCACGTTTAAAATAATTGGAATAAATTCAAATAAAAATTGATACTTAAACGATACAAATTTATTTATATTTCTTAATTTCAGAAGATCGAATAACAATCAACGAAGAAGGATAATTAATCATGATAAAGCAAACGATTATATAAATTATTATACCACAATAAGAAATTATGTGCCGATCCAGGGTTAGATTTCTATGGTAGTTCATTAAGCTTAAGAACTGTCAAGTAGAGTCAGAATGACTCCGTTTTGACATGACCACACAACACGTAAGACAATGGTACCTAATTCCCGTCTCTGTAAGGCACCTAAAAAGGTCATTCAATTTGACCTGTGATACCTCTCAAAGAGAGTCCAGAATGTAGTTGCCCAGGAATCTATTCCTTTTGATCGCCAATGCTGCCGGGCATTCACAAAGGAGGCGATAAACACTTTCCTCCGTCTTCAAACCATCAGAGCTGCGACAATTTTCATTAAAGGGTAATCCAAGTCTGCTTGCATGCCTTGCGATCCTAATCAAACTTGGTACACGAGCGAAAATAGTCTAGTAACAGAGACATTATATAAATTTAACTATAACTTCATAAAAATCGGATAATTACAAAAAAGTTATAGTCAAAATTTGTCAAAGTATAACAAATTCGACAGCTTCGACTATAGCATTCCTACTTGTTTTCCTAAAGATGTATTCTATTGTTAAGTATTAGCAACATAAAAATATGAACCAGAAAATATAAAAATTCTTCTATATAACTTGTTTATAGTCAAGCCTTCCTAGACTTCCAGATTTCGCAGCAAAAGCTCTAGACACAAACATTAACAGGTGTTTTTCTATTAGACATTAACAACATTTTCACTAAAATTTTATTTTTAATTTTTCTTAATAAACTAAAAGAATATTTGTCAGGTGGAGGGAATACATTTCATCTGAAGTAAATAAGGAGTGAAATATAAAAGTCCCCACAACATTACATCAAATGAAAATCTATGTTGTTTAAGCCGCTACTCGATATTCTGTCTATCATTCTAAGTTGTCTCGACAAAATATTGAAGCTTGTTAAAATTCAGTAAAAAGGTGCGTTAAATGTATACAAATTATTGAAATTATTTCGTATATTCAGTGATACGTAAAACTATTTTGCTCTATATTAAAACCCAAGTGATCAGTTATTTCTAACCTTAAAATTTCAAAAGACTTACATGGGCGCCTTTTAGCCTAAAACACTGTCTACATAAAGTCTAAAAATATTTACAAAAAAATCCCTTTGGTTTTGGAAAGTTAGTTTGACCCAACTTTCTAATTACTTTATATCTAAAAAGTTAAAAATGCAGACTTTGTTTTCGATCATTAATTTATTGGCGCCAACTTCCCAATTTTTCACACTAAAAATTATACAAAAAAAAGTTAACAAATTTTATTATGCACCGATTTCTATTAAAAACTACTTAAATCCCAAATTTAAAAAAGTTCCGGAACCATAATTAGGTTCAAATAACTTTATAGTATTAAACCAAAACTCTCACCTGTGACTCGTTAGACGGTCATTAATTGTGTACTAAATCATTTCACAAATTTAGTTAATAATTTAAAATGGTAAAAAATAATAAAATTAAACAAAAATTTAAAACAAAAAACCAAATCAAATATTTATGGATTTTTTATAAACAAATAACAACCGTTTTAAAATGAATAAAACTCATGAAAGACTTATTAATTTGAAAATTTGAAAATATTTGATGCATTTTAAACGTTAAACGTTCAACGGTACAAATTAAATACAAATATTTATTTTATGACTTTTCCGAAATGTGATTTATGTATCCGTCATTGACATTGATATGGCTGCCAGTCAGTCACTCAGTCCAACCAAATAAACTAATAAACAGATGATTTGAAAAACGAGCTAAATTTAATGCGTTTCTAATACGTTTCATCAAATTTCAATTATGAAATTAAAAATTTTCAACGGCAACTTAATCATTTTATGAGTTTTCTTCATTTTCTGTTTAGTTTCGTTTATTGAGTTTTTTTCTTTTATTTTTATTTTTTTTTTGTTTTTATTTTATGACTCCATTGATTTACGACGCGAAAATTAAAGTGCATTTGCAAATGGAATACTTAATGGAGGAGTTGTGAGTTTGTGAACCCTCGTTCACACTCACTTCACTTCATATATAGAGTGAATGTGTAAATATGCCTGTAGTTTTTCGTTTTTAGATTTTTTTCTTACGATTTTATGGCCTAAAACATAGAGGCGAGAGGATTGGTGTGAGTGAGTGCTCATTTTTATCACACTCTGTTTAAAGTCATTTAAACATAAAGTTCAAATAATAAAAACCAAACATGCATAAATAAATAAATAAATATTATTGTTATTGTTGTTATTATTATTGTTGTTGTGGTCTTGATGCCCAATATTATAAATTTGTTTTATATTTTTTTATGATTTCAAATTAAGTTTTTATAACACTCACTCTTCGGTATTTATAGTTTATAGTTAACAGTTTTCTTTTCTTATTTTAGCTTGAGGTGAATTACAAACGAATCAAAAATGAAATAAAAAAAATATTAAAATAAGAGTGTAATAAGTTCGAGTATATAATACCCTACACCTGGAGATAAAACTTAACTAAAGAGTAATATCGAAAAACTGCCAAGTTTTTTAGTGATGATAAATTTAGTCGCGATAGAAATAACATTTTTCTCAATGCAAAATAACAATAACAATATTTTTTGTTTTGATAATAATTACTATTCTTATTAGTGGAAAGTTACAAAGCGAATAAAGAAATATTTTAGTTATAGTAACAATATCAATAACAAAATACACACTACGGACATTTCCTTCTACCTGAACCAGGTTTTCTATCAACCACATATTTAATAATGCTTGTATGCACTTTTTGCTGACCACTCATTTTAAGAGTAACATCATTATGGTGTAGGGCATAAAAATATTAAAAAATGAAAATAAGAGAAAAATAACTAAAATACAAATAAATGTTGCACTGCAATGAAATGGAATGAAATTAAATGAAATGTTTCTTTTTTCTTTTGTTAGTGCGTGAGTCTCAGCCTCAATGGCAACACGAGCGTTCAGTGGCAGCAGCAACAACAACAGTAACAGCAGCGGCAACAGTCGCATCAGCAACATATACATTGAAAGTTTAACACGAAATTTGTAGTTTTCAATTAAAAAGATAACATTTTTGTGTAGAAAAACAAGAGCCCAACCTTCTTTTCATAATTAAAACTTTAAAAAAAGTGGAAAAAGAAGTCAAATCTGTATGAAATGTTTTAACAAAATTTTTTAAAATTTCAAATGGAATACTGAGCAAATGTTCAAAAAATCAGGACAGACAAACAAACGAACTTACTAAAAGATATTCAGAAAGCACAGACAGAGGGACAGACGGAGAAACATATAAATAAATGCAAACTAACAACAACAATTATCATCACACAATAACATTTATTTTTGGCCAATTTAAAAGAGGATCAACGAAAAACTTTTTACTATTAAGAACTTAAATTTCTCAAATTATAAAAACACTGCAAAGTCTTCTGCCAAACTTCGGTAAGTGGCGATTGCATCAGCTGTACTCCTAATTAAAGTGGATTTGAGAGTAGATTCATTATAAGTTTGGTTGATAATTCTTGATTTGGATGGTAACCTTTACCTCAGATAAATAAGAAAACGTTTTAAAACGAAACATAAAAAATGTTTCTTCCCAAGAAATATTGAATGAATTTGTCATGGAAATTCTTTGTGATTGAAAAGCCGTTTCTCGTCATTCTTCAAGTTTAGACACAAATATTGCGCTATTTTTTCACACAATTGGAAGGGATGGAAACAGATTCCATATGGGATATATATTCATACAAACAATTGTCTTAAATGGGGAATGATTATTATTTATTATTGGACTATTAACTCTTACAAATTGTTATGGGTAGAAAATACTGTGCTACTTGGGTTCTAAAATTCCTTTGTGTAACTTGGAAAGACAGAAATTATAAATGAAGAGAAGTGAGAATGTGAGCAGAATAGGTTTAAGGAAGTGAAAGATCCGTTTCACAGAAAATTCTTAAAAACCTACGGAATACATGCGTTATGAAACCATCCGTCGCTGTCACAGTTTGCAACGAACTGCAGCCAAAGAAACGCAATCGTAGGTTCCCCAGGGAAGGGCATTGTAAATGAGAAATCGTTTTCTCTTCCTTATCATTTCGACAATTCCTTCAAAAATCATTTGCAGGATTCCAAAGCAACAATGTCCAGATACCTAGTCTCTTAAGAGATCTTGAGTAGAAGTGATATCCCCATCCAACCTGGAAATTTGATTGGGCTAGGATAAGTCGCCTTGACTTGTTTCGTGTCCTTGCACCCAGACCAGCACAATGTTCGAATTCTCTGCCATCATATTCAATGATGTGCGTTATTCAAAGATAATATTCGATCTCGTGTAGACACCTGTTAGCGACTTGATCGCCTGCAATGTACTACATTCTCTCAGAAATCTGAAAAAGATCCAAATGTTAAATTCTTGATTGAGATTACTCCTCAATTTTGTCCCTGTTTTAGATCCATCAAGAAAACTTGCCAGTCGATAGCGCCAAAGTTAATGTACGTTAATGTCCGAAGTCAGTTATCTTATAACTCCTAGTAAACAATATTCGATCGTTGCAATTTTTTTGCAAATTATAACGTTATCAAAGTCCAGTTGAAAAACTTTTTGGGGAACAACCTTTTTCAAAAAAAGTACTGAACATATAATAAAAGAAGAAAACATAATAATAAACATCAACATAATAAACAAAAAAAGCTAAGGAATATGAGGAAGAAAAAACACAGAAACAAATAATAAAAATCATAAGGCAGTAAGTAACAGCAACAACAACATGATCTTTTAAACATTTAAACCATTAAAATTTCGCGCGGCATTAATCTTAAACTCCACTCTGTCTACACTGACTTATTTGTTATTTCATTATAATTGTTGTTGTTGTTGCTGTTTTGTTTTTGTTGTTGTACTCGTCCATGAGATGATGCATCTGTTTAAACTTCCATTCATATTTGAATAAATGTATGAGAAATTTGTATTTCATTATGTTGCAAGAATACGACAGAATATTTATGCAACAATTAGAGGGATTCAAAATAAAATAGAAAAACGTTAGAAGAAATTATTTGTTTCTTAGACAAATAAATTTTATACATCATTAATTTTGAATCCCTTTAAGAAAGGAAATTAACTAAAAAATACTAAAAATATAAAAACATCTTAAGTTGTTGTAGTTGTTTGAAAACACAAAGGTGAGAAGTTGCGATTGTGTCGCCTCAATTCTACTTATGCGTCTAATTAGAGCTGCCGCGCATGCGCATATATTGTTGTTGTGTTATTTAAAGCAAACAAAATATTATTACTGTTGCTGAGCAAACGAACAACAACAAACAACATTTTCAGCGGAAATAACAACAAGACATATCTCAAAGCCGTTGTGTGATGTTTATCATAAAGATGAAATATTTCACTCTTGCAACATCATCATCATTTCGGCCTAAAAATACAAAAATAAAATAACAGATGAAATTTGGTTGTTTGTTTGTTTGTTAAAATGTTCGGTAGTGAAAATAAAAGCGCAAAAAAAACTGTCAGATACATAATTATTATTGCAGCTCAAAATGTCATCAACTTTATTTATGTTTTATTTCTGTTTAGTATTTTAATTTATTTAACAACAAAATAAAACTTCGCGAAAAAGGCAACAATTTGCAACCAAAATTTTGAGTGAAAGAAAAAACTTAAAAGTGCTATATTCGGCTGTGCCGAACCTTTAATACCCTTCAGCACTATAACTATAGAAAGATCAGTATTTGTTTACAGTCTTTTCCAGCAAACAAGTTTAAATTATATATTGTACGATTTATTTGTAAAGGACATGCCACTCATACATGACCAATCCGAAAACTTTGCAGTCCATAGTAATCAGTTATCCATGTGCAAATTTCATGAAATATTATCTAACAGTTTAAATATACGATATTAAACATCTCCTTTGTATGGGATTAAGAACAATATTCTCAAAGGGTCTTACATAAAAGCCAGGTCGGGAAATATTCCCAAAATTATACACTTAGATTCGATTAATTCTTATATCAAAATAAATGTATGTAACACATCCGTTTTGGGTGAATCCAAAATTTTGCAGTTGTAGTTGTACAGCTGCAAAAAAGTTTGGTTTTACTTCAGACAAGAAGTTCACCATCCTCTATTAAATAAGTTAAAAGAACTGAGAGAAGGATGACAACTAAACCAATGTTGAGTATCATATGATCCTTGGCCGCATGAAAGACAAAGGTTTCCAGTAGGCTTTGAGCCTTTTGTTTGATTTTAGTTGTTCCAGAACTACTCATGAAACGCAACAATTTTTGGCTTCTCTGAGAATGTCTTTCAAAATGTCATATACTAATTTTGATCCAGAGGATCTTGCACATATCCAAATATGCCTTGTACGTATATACATGACTCCAATTTTGTAATATTGAAATTAGGATGATTCCTGTGATGAAGTCCTAATAGCAACTGCATACTTCATCGTGTTTGCATATATTTGTTTAATGACCAATTATAATTACAATACCAACGTATTTGTGGGATTTATATCCTTTAGAGTAATATTTGGAATGAGGGCTTTATAGCATTTTATAGAAATAATAGACAGATCATCGTAATCGAAAATATTTAAGATATTAATGAGCTTAGAGCCCTATTCGTATGCAGATTAGGAGAAATCATGGAATCATCATTAGCTATTTCAGTAGGTATCATCCTTAGGACATAACAATGACACGTAAACATTTCATCAAGATATTTTTTAAACTGCGATCTGCATTTTCTTCATTATGTTTACATGGACAGCCAGCTAGACGGATGGACATCGCTCAGAGAGTGATATTTTCTGAGTCCAACAGTATACTTTCAAGTGGTAGTTGTACAGTTTATTCCGTCTATTACAATTTTTGAACAATCGCATAATACCCCGATCACCTATGGTTGTGTAGGGTTAAAAACATACGTAAAAGGTTATGTTTTGGCAAAAAAAAGCGTTAAAACTGTGAAATGCTTAATAATGATTATGATGATGATTTTTAATTATCTGCATCCAAGAAAAAACGCATGTTTGTAAACATGTAATCGGTTTTAAAGTGAAATCCCTACAGAAAAAAAGCTTAACAACATTTTAAAAATCCCAATTAAATGAATCATTTTTGACATTAAATATTTTGTTATTTTGTTGTTGCCTTTTCACATTTTGGCCATAAAAAGTAGGTTAAACTTTTTTCACTAATTTATGTATTTGTCATCCAAAATTTATAATTACATTTCTTAAGAAGTTAAAACTTTATTTTTATTATTATTAACAATTTAAAGGTTTGTGTGTGTGTATGTGTGCGTTTTATTTATGTCTAATAAAATTATAGTTTTTGTCATTTAATTGTTATACGCTCTTTATCGAGGGTTAACATAGAAACCACAAAGTGTTAAATAAACCCTAAAGTTTAAGCGATCAGATCAGTGACATTTCTTTCTACCAGTCAAAATAACAATTAGAGATTTAGTTTTAGAGATATGAATTGCAAATATTTCATTGTAAAAAATAATGAATAATTTTGAAGTTCAACAAATTATTTTAGATGACGTTTGTTTCGGGTTTTTATTATTTAAATGAATCATAATTTAATTAGGGAACTACAGAGATAATCATGGAAGGTAATTAAAAATTAAATAAAAATGTACAAAAATAGTTTTAAATCACGAAGACAATTTTTTAATCACAATCAAAGAAGAAGAATTTTTTAGTTTTACCAAAACTATTCACAAAAAATGGATTACTAAGAAGAAATAATTTAAACCCCTTAAGGTATATATGCGACGAACAACTTTGTCTTACTTCATCATTAAAAGACTAAAATTTAAACAGAGTTAATCCGTAAAATACGTCTACGTATACATCACTATCCTGACACAAATCCCCAAAATCAAATGAGGACAGACTTTTGAATTTTTCACTGAAAACTACAATTTTCAATAAAAATACTAATTATAATTTATAATAAATTTGTAATAAATTGCATTTTTCACTAAAATTTGGATATTTTACCTAAAATTGGATTTTTCACTAAAAATTGCATATTTAACTAAAAATTTCATTTTTCACTAAAAATTGCATTTTAAACTAAAAATTGCATTTTAAACTAAAAATTGTATTTTAAACTAAAAATTGCATTTTTAACTAAAAATTATATTTTTAACTAAAAATTGCATTTTAAACTAAAAATTGCATTTTAAACTAAAAATTGAATTTTTCACCAAAAATTTTAATTTTAACTAAAAATTGCATTTTTAACTAAAAATTGCATTTTTAACTAAAAATTGCATATTTAACTAAAAATTGCATTTTTAACTAAAAATTGCATTTTAAACTAAAAATTGCATTTTTAACTAAAAATTGCATTTTTAACTAAAAATTGCATTTTTAACTAAAAATTGCATTTTTCACCAAAAATTTTAATTTTCGTAAAATTTGCATTTTTCACTAAAATTTTGATATTTTTCAGAAAAATTGCACTTTTCACTAAAAATTGCATTTTTCAGTAAAAATTGCACCTTTCACTAAAAATTTTACTTTTCACTAAAAATTTCATTTTTCAGTAAAAATTGCACTTTTCACTAAAATTTTGATATTTTTCAGAAAAATTGCACTTTTCACTAAAAATTGCATTTTTCAGTAAAAATTGCACTTTTCACTAAAAATTGAATTTTTCAGTAAAAATTGCACTTTTCACTAAAAATTTCATTTTTCACTAAAAATTTCATTTTTCACTAAAAATTTCATTTTTCACTAAAAATTGCGTTTTTCACTAAAAATTGCATTTTTCACTAAAAATTGCATTTTTCACTAAAAATTGCATTTTTCACTAAAAATTGCATTTTTCACTAAAATTGCATTTTTCACTAAAAATTGCATTTTTCACTAAAAATTTCATTTTTCACTAAAAATTTCATTTTTCACTAAAAATTTCATTTTTCACTAAAAATTGCATTTTTCACTAAAAATTGCATTTTTCACCAAAAATTTAAATTTTTCGTAAAATTCCCATTTTTCTCTTAAAGTTATATTTTTTATGAAAAATTGCATTTTCACCAAAAATAGGATTTTTTTTCCTAAAATCCTAAATTCACGAAAAATTTAATTTATCAAGAAAAATCCATTTTTACTAAAAATTGCATTTTTCAAAAAGTGTATGTTTCACAAAAAAGTTTATTTTTCAATTTCATTTGCCAAAAATTTGATAAAAAAGGGTACCGGAGATAACATAAAATAGTAAAATAGTAACTGGCATTTATTCTCATTGCAGCACTACCAGTCGAGGGCTACTTAATATATCTGATTTGTTATTTGATCTCTGAACTTACAGAAGATCACAAAAATTTCACCATTTTACTAAAAAATTTCACTTTTCACTATTACTAACAATTCTAACTAATGAAAAAAATAACTCGAATTTATCAAGGTGTATTATGATTGGAACAACCTTAATTAACAGTCAAGACACTTTCCTTTAAAAAAACTATACCCATATCCCTATTTGATTTGATCATAAATATTTATCTCCTTATAACTGTAAGGAGTGTCATTATTATTTAACCAAACAGTTAACTTCAGTTTAAATCATAAATAAGGATTTAATTTAAAATTTAAATAAAATAAAAAACTTAAAATATGAATTTGAATTATGAATAAATGTTTCAATCATGCCACCACCAACAACAACGACAACAACAAAATATTACATATTGCCACACAGTCTAACGAATTGAATGAAGTGATTGTAAGCGATTGAATTGCTGTATGAGTGAGTGCCTGTTTGCCACTTGTGTATGTATCTCCATCATCTTGACTTTCATAACTCAAATTAAACAACAACAACACCAATAAAATAATGAATGAATGAATAAATTGCACTAAATATATTGATTTTTCTGGCAGTTCAAAAATTGCATTTTTCAACTTGCATTTAATTTTTTCTCATTTTTTTTACAGTTTCGTTTACCAAAAATCAATCAGCAATCAAAAACAAACTTTTCAAAAAATATGCAACAAAAAACACTAAAAATTGCTTTCATAAATTTTTTCAGTAAAAATTGCACTTTTCACTAAAAATTGCACTTTTCACTAAAAATTGAATTTTTCAGTAAAAATTGCACTTTTCACCAAAAAATTGGCACTTTTCACTAAAAATTGCGTTTTTCACTAAAAATTGCGTTTTTCACTAAAAATTGCATTTTTCACTAAAAATTTGCATTTTCACTAAAAATTGCATTTTTCACTAAAAATTGCATTTTCACTAAAAATTGCATTTTTCACTAAAAATTGCATTTTTCACTAAAAATTGCATTTTTCACTAAAATTGCATTTTTCACTAAAAATTGCATTTTTCACTAAAAATTGCATTTTTCACTAAAAATTGCATTTTTCACTAAAAATTGCATTTTTCACTAAAAATTTGCAATTTTCACTAAAAATTGCATTTTTCACTAAAAATTGCATTTTCCACTAAAAATTGCATTTTTCACTAAAAATTGCATTTTTCACTAAAAATTGCATTTTCCACTAAAAATTGCATTTTCACTAAAAATTGCATTTTTCACTAAAAATTGCATTTTTCACCAAAAAATTCAATTTTTCGTAAAATTCCCATTTTTCTCTTAAAGTTATATTTTTTATGAAAAGTTGCATTTTCACCAAAAATAGGATTTTTTTCCTAAAATTGCACTAATTCACGAAAAATTGAATTTATCAAGAAAAATCCATTTTTACTAAAAATTGCATTTTTCAAAAAAGTGTATGTTTCACAAAAAAGTTTATTTTTCAATTTCATTTGCCAAAAATTTGATAAAATAAGGGTACCGGAGATAACATAAAATGGTAAAAAGGTAACTAGCACTTATTCTCATTGCAGAACTACCAGTCGAGGGCTACTTAATAGGTTAATATATCTGATTTGTTATTTGATCTCTGAACTTACAGAAGATCACAAAAATTTCACCATTTTACTAAAAATTCCGCTTTTCATTGTTACTAACAATTCTAACTAATGAATAAAATAACTCGAAATTATCAAGGTGTATTATGATTGGAACAACCTTAATTAACAGTCAAGACACTTTCTTTAAAAAAACTATACTCATATCCCTATTTGATTTGATCATAAATATTTATCTCCTTATAACTGTAAGGAGTGTCATTATTATTTAACCAAACAGTTAACTTCAGTTTAAATCATAAATAAGGATTTAATTTAAAATTTAAATAAAATAAAAAACTTAAAATATGAACATGAATTATGAATAAATGTTTCAATCATGCCACCACCACAACAACAACAAAAAATATAACATATTGCCACACAGTCTAACGAATTGAATGAAGTGATTGTATGCGATTGAATTGCTGTATGAGTGAGTGCCTGTTTGCCACTTGTGTATGTATCTCCATCATCTTGACTTGATCATAACTCAAATTAAACAACAACAACACCAATAAGAATAATGAATGAATGAATAAATAAACGAGTGCACGTTAAATATAATTGAAATTTTTTGGAGGTGCTGGCAGTTCAGTTATTGAAACGCGTTAACAGTTTGAACGTGACAACGTTGCATATTAATTTTTTTCTCATTTTTTTTCAGTTTCGTTAATACCAACAACTCAATCAACAGCAATCAACAAACAAACCAAAAAATATCAACAAAAAACACCAAAAATCAACGAAAATTAAAAGATTTAAAAAAATAACTAAAAGAGAAACAAACAATCAAATTTTGTTGACAATTACAATTTGACAGTTCAGTCATAAGTATTAAAAATGGGTAGACACATTTAATTAATTCATTTTCTTCACGTGAAGTGTTAGAAGAGGACAATTTTGAAAAATAACGGATACACTGATAAAAATTTATTTTCTCGTTAATTCATTTCCCGTCATTTAAATTCCTGTTGTTATGATGTTATACTTTTGAAAATGTTTCATTAACTATTCCAGTATATTATACCCCCTTTTGTGTACACCTTTTACTTTTCGTTTATCAAATCAGCTTTGTTTAATGTAGAAGGTCATCCTAATAGATCGTACGATTAATTAAATCATAATCAGTCAGTCCTTCTTCAACTTTAATGGGAATCAATCATTAACAATGTTTTCCGCAAACAAGCTGGACAAACGACGAGGGATTTCATCAATTATGCTTTTGAGAAACTTTAAGATCCGAATTCGATATAAAGTTTAATGCAAGAGCAGCTTGATATCAAATATTCACTATAGACAATTGCAAAGCTATAATACAAGATCATATTTCCAGGTCAAACGAAACCTTATTGCTGTTGGAAATCATTTTAAAACAGATCGCTCATAAAATGTGAATAGAATTGTGTGGGACCAGAAAGCAATCTGTTCTTCCAAATTCCAAAGCAGAAGTACACGCAATATGGGCCAGATCAAACCTGAAACCTAAGGATATAAATAACTTTCAGAAGTATAATTTTAAGAACGTCCCTAGATTTTAAAGATACATTTTCAAGGATGGTAAACATCATTTGGGTACCAGCACATTGAACATGAGAATGCAATATACTAAAATAAGGTAGAGTACTGCAAGCTCTAATTTTGCATACCCAAACGCAAGAATCAATCTAAGACTGATCTAAGTAAGATAATGAGCGGACACATAACAGTCCATTGATTCGCATTGGATTTTAATAATAACAAAAAATGTGTTAGATGTGGATTAGATATTGACATGATGGAGCACTTTCTTGTGCTTTAGTGTTGGGCCTGGCTTTAGATGTATAATTCGTAAGAGAAAGAGTTGATATTTTCCACCTCCATAGAAGATTATTTGAAAAAAATATTTCACATATGTCTTTCAAGTCTTATTTAGTCGTCATCTTCTTACTATTCATACTAAAACGTGGTTTTGATATCGGCTGAGATAGCTTGTTTGTGTCTAGGTTTAACTTACGGTATGCATATGATTGATTTTCCCTCTCTCTTATTTATCCATTCTTAATCGAATAACTTTTCGTGCTCTATCTAATTACGAGCAGTAGAAAATTCAGAATTTTAATATTGACTGGTTCTTGCTTCAATACTGGCGGGATTAATAGTTTGGTTCCCTATTCTCTCGCTTTTTTATTATTCCCGAAAGAGAAAAATAGATGATTTATGTACAAGCGTCTTATTCATGTAAAAGTATTTACAATACTCTTCTATACAGGGATTATCATACTTCCATATATGAAGGTATCTGTCTTAACTCTTAGTTCATATGCCATTATAATTCTCCAATTCCCAAAAGCCTAGTTTTTGGGGATATTTAAAATCCCTTTCCCAACAAAATTTCTTTGAGTGTAAAATTAACAACATATTTTTTTTTGGTTGGAATTTGATTTATAACCCTGAATTTGTAGTAAATGTCTAACGAATGTCTATAAATTCTGATTGTGATGTGTTGTTGAGAATAGTTGCTGATGACATTAACTTCGTAAGTAAAATGCATTAAACACTCGGTTCATACCCCAACAACAAATAGCTAACACTTTTTTCCATTTAAACTACTCCAATATTCGTTACGCATTCCGGGGACTTTTTTATTTTTTGGTTTATTATTGTTGCTATCATCGTCATAATATTAATAATGTTTTTGTTGTTGTTATTGTTGTTGGTGGTGGCTATAATGGTGGATGTATATATGAATATTTTGTCGGGTGCTATAAGTTGATAGTTGATGTGTTGTAATGTGGTGGTGAATGGACAATTTAAAATTAAATGTTTGAAATAAACATTTAATAAATTGTTGGTATCTTTTAGATACTTTTTGGTAAAAAGTAATATTAAATGCCAATGGCCACAACATTGTTGTTGTTGCTGTTGTATAAATAGCTGTCATATGAAAAAATATTAAAAACCAAAACTGTCAAATCGTAATTGCTTTTTGTTGGTTTTGGTGTGGAATTTTAATAATCTCTTCTTTAAATTCTTTACTCTCTTTTGCTCACTCACTCACTCACTTACAGGTTGTCAACCATTATAATAAATTGTTACTATTTATTTTTGTTATTGTTATTCTTTTTTTCTTATTTTAAACATTTATCTGAATTGACAAGTGTTGGAGTTTTTTTTTCCGGGGGGGGAAGCAAAAGTTAAAGGTAACAGAAGCAGCTTTAAGACGAACGGACGGAAGGATTATAGTGATTATTATTGCTGGGGCATACAGACATAAAAACATAAAACTTTATTATTTGTAACATGATACATTTTGTTAGTGATAACTGAGAAGGGATGTAATTTATAGGTAAAAAGTCTTCTATGCCACCCCGGTCCCTGCAACTCAATTACTTTGCCAACCATTTTAAATGGATGTTTATTTACTGGTTAATTCCCAAAAGAGCAATTTAACTGTTGTTTACGTGAAATCCTTAAACAAATGTTACAGTTATGAAACACGATTTGTCAAAATGTATTATTTATCATTATCACTGTGATTGCTGGGGTCGTTTGGTGAAAATCAGCTATTGTAAAAAGGGGCTTATAATATTCCAAGCGATAACGTGAATTATTGTTGTATTCATTTGAGTAAATAAAATACAATTTACAAGTAAATCCTACACAGATTTTGAAAGCATCATATATAAGTCATGTTGAAACTGAAGATACAAAATTTTTGTCTAGATACATATTTACATGGAGTATGTATCTTCAAGGTATTGAAAATTTATTTAAATATGAATACTTATCCGGGACAAAGAAATATGCAAAGTATCTCCTTTTTATGATAAGATAAAAAGGAGCAAAAATGATACTAGAATCAGGACAACAAGAAAGAATGGAGAAGGGTGAAAATAAGTAGTAGAGAAGATACAATTTGAAAGAGAGAGATTAATATTAACTTCACAAGAGTTCTCTCATTGAAATCCTCGTAGCTAGTCGATGCTGTTCACAAATCCTTTCAGATACTTCAATCTGGAGAAGGTGAGATACATCAATATTTTTCATTAGCGAAGGAATAGCCATTTCTGCCTAGACATTTGCAGACTAGAACGAAGGTGCAATGCGTTAACAATTGTTTTCTCTGCCACATACTGTAAAGAAATCGGAAATATACTTACAGCATTTGTGCCTCCTATGCCTGAATGGCCATGAACCGTTAAGATTAATATAATAGCTTTCAGACCGCATTATCTCTCGGGATTTAAGATATCTTGCATTTTCTAAAAAAAATACAGCGGCCTTGCCAACTCACTCTCAGTCACAAAGATCATTCCTGATTTATCTTTGAAAACTCACCCGCAGCTTAAGCAGCGGCCAAGCTATGTGTCTCCACAAGGCACATCAATGTGCAGGACATCACATCTAACTACTTCCCTCATCCATTTTGGAGGAAATCACTTAATAATCAAATATCACATCCTTGTTGCAACCAGTAGACATAGTCACATAATCTGTCACTTTGTTTCCAATATGCGCTTGGTTTACCAGCCTAGTGTGCCATATCCTGTAAAAATTCAACACTCCAGCATAACTCTGTATAAAAAGACTTCTCGTTGTCAACCTCCGCCATCTCTTTCTGTTAATATCACCTTCGGGGTACAATCAAAGTATGCCATTGTAATCATCACATTCATCGTCACATTGTGACCAATATGCTCGAAACGCCAAAGTTTGTCCTACCCTACAGAAAGAGACTCCTTGATTTCAACCTCCTAACGTACCATTCTAATGGTACCAGATTGTGCATCATATCAAAAGCCGCTGCATTGTACTATTCTTGGTGTCAGTAATAACCAATTTATTATTTTGGAACCTCTGTGCTTAGTATTTATGTTCTAATTTATGTTGGCAAAACCTTTGCTTCTAAGGTACATATTCGTCCTATACCATCTGTGGGTTAAGTAGAAAATTAAACAACAACATTTAACAACCAATCAAGTTTTAGTAATAAAGTTCAATTCAATTTTATTTAATGTAAACATACTAAATAAACACATACAATTATTGTAAAATACTTGTACATACAAAAAACACCATCATCGTCATCATCATCAACAACATACTTATATACATCCATATGTTGGGAAGTACATAAAACATTCATCCTGTCAGCCATAATACAACCAAAACGGCCCAACAACCAACAAATTCAACAAAGTATGAACAAATCTTCAATTAACCTTTTGTATTACAACAAAAACCAACAACAACAACGTTCAGAAAAAAAGCTTAAATGAAGAAAAAAAATCAACTTAACAACAAAATGAATTGAAAATGAAAACGAAAAACGATTTTCATGACACAAAGGAACTTGTAATTTGATACTTAATTGACACATTGATCGTAAATTTGCCAACGAATTGAAAGTGTAAAAGAAACAAAAAAGTAAAGAAAAAATAAATTAAAGGAAAAGAAAAAAAGAGCAACAACAACAAAAAGACAAACTTACATTCATATAAAAAAGCTAAAAGTTGTTGTTGTAACTGGACTTGATATAAAACAAAATACCAATTATCCCAAAAACAAAACGGAATGATGTTAAATAATAAAACAAAAGAGGAGAAAAGTTAAACTTAAAGAACAAACATAAATATCCACCGAGATGTATGTTTCTGTCCGATATTGAATGATTCGATATTGATTTTAGCTGTAAAACCATAAGTTTAAGGGAATAAAATGTTTACACTAGAAAATAAAATTCGTATTTTAGAGAAGTTGAGCTTTAAGTTTCTAATTCCAAAATGACAGAATATTACAATTTCAAATAAATCATGTTCAAATTGATTTCTTCTTAAGTAATTATGTAACTATTGAACCCTAAGTGTTACCTTAATGAAATCTCACATGGTTCACATCACTAGAAATTCAAAAATGCATTTTACCGATAAAAAGAACGCAATTCGGTCCTTACGAGTGTCTTCACGACATCGAATCTTGCCGCACATCATTATGTAGAATGGCAGAACATGGTGCATGGATATGGGACTAACCGAGTTATCCTGGTGGCTGAACCCCAGGCGGAAGTACATGCAATGCGTATGGGTCTTATTTCGAAAGGCTTGTCGAAAGGATAAGGACGAAACTAGTATCTCTTGTCTTTCTTGTCTGCCACTGTCCTGCTTTTTGAAGCTTGCGTATGCGCGTCTTTGGCAGCAGTTCATTGCAATCTCTAAAGGATTTGGAGACGTCTGATGTGAGAAATTTATGAGGCTTTAACCGCAATTAAATTACGAAGGGTTTGACAAACTGGACAGAAATCATTTATCGTTATTTTTTCTCCCATTCTGACTTGACTTTCAACTAAACGATTCTATTCTATTCCATTCTATCTCTTCTTTAATTGCTACTTAAATTTTTCGTGGCGGCATAAAATATTTTCTAATTTTATATCTGATAAATGATAAAAATTGCAAGGAATCACAGAAGATATATCCCGAATATAATTGATACGATTAAAGAGAGCATTCAATGAAAATTACCAGAATATTTGATAAGACACGAAGCCATAATCATCAACTATGACAATGCTCGGTCGCATGATGCAACACTACTCAAAATCTATTTTAAACATAAACATTTATACTGATCGCCTTTATTAGATGTTTCAGTTCAGAACTGAGTATAAGAAATTGTCGGGATTCTTTCTTCATTTCTAAAATATAGCAGTTCTTTTGGAACGGTAGCCAAGTTCAAACAGAAAAATGGTAAAAAGTTGCGATAAACGATGGGCAATATCTTAAAGCAAAGAAGCAACATTATTAACTTGTATACCCAATAAATACAAAATATAGACAACTTATTTAATCTTTTACATTTTAAGCTCAATTTCAGAAACTTAGTTTTACACATTTTGGAATTTTATTTATTATTATTTCAGAATACATAAATTATTTTCTAAATTTTTCTCTTCTATAAATAAACTTTCCATTCAAAGAACATAAATTTCTTTTTAAAAATAAATTTCATTTAATGTCGCATTTGAAATATGAAAATAAATAAAATTTATGTTTAAACTAATTTTCATTATTGATGCCATTAATTATGAAATGCTTTCATTTAAAAATATGATAACGACCCAAAATATATATAATTTTACACTTTCCCACACTTTTTTCGAGATAATATTTCTTTTTTTTTTCTCTAAAACGAAAACTAACAACTTTTTTTATAATTAGTGGTGGCAAACAATCAAATTTATAAAAATATTTTTATCTAAAAATGTGAAAAAGAATACAATTGAATGAATGCGTTACGGTGCAGTCAGTCGCCAGTAACCGCAATGGAGTAAAAGAAATCCAAAATAATAACAAACAGACAGTCAACACTCCAACCAAACCATCCATCACCATCTGGTACCAGCGATTGGTGGTTAACCAGTAAAAATTCAGACACATAGTAAATGTTGTCTGTATTTGTTTGCAGCAGCGCAACAGACAGACAAGTCAGTCACTCACTCAATTTTCGTTCACGCACGCTCTTTAGATATTCTTTAATGGAATGGGAGGGGGGGGCGATGTTGGGGATTTATGATACCAAACATTGAATTTGTTACGCCTGACTCAAAATGATCAAATAAATATAATTTAAACAAACAACTGGACTGACATACAGACAAACAAACAACCAAATAGATGGATTTTTACGTTTATAGATACTTTAGTACTCGTTTAACGAAATAAGAAAGAAAAAAGATACTTGTACCCAATAATGGGGCTGCAATTCATTGTCAGATTGATTTGTTTAATTGGCTACAAAAAGGTGAAATATGATGGTTTTTTTCTTGTGGCATAAATATTATTATTTTTTGGAGCTTATTTAGGAGCTCTTTACTTGCAGCATGATTATTTTTTCAATTGTTTCATTATGTAAATTGGCGATCATTTCATTCCATTTTATTGAAGTGTGTGTGTGTATATATAAATTAATGTTATAGAGTGATTAATTTGTTTGTTGTGAAAAGCAAAAAATGGCTGAAATTATTAAAATCACTATAATTCCATTGTATTGTTGCAACCTTTACAAATAGAAAATAAAATAAATAAATTTCTGAATAATTTTGAATTTTTAAATGTTAAATACGGTGGGAATTTTATTCCAACAATTATCATTCAAAATAAATCAGGTCATCTTGAATATAATTTTTAGGTTTTTGATTTAAAAATAATTTATTATTTTCAAGAAAACTCTAAAACAAATTTCACTTTTAAACAAAATAAATCGAACAAGTTTTAGTCATCCCTCTTAATACCTTAAAAATCAACCAACACACATATAGGCGCCACTACTACTAATCCCTCTTAACTCTGGCATAAGTTTTGGTATCGAATATTATAATAGACACCTAACAATCTACAACACATGTCCAAACAACACCCACTTAATTTGTTGGTGATGGTGCATCCCCACTCCATCATGTTGCTTGTTTGTTCATCAATATCATCAGTTGCAGCAGAGTGCATGCAGTTTTTTTTCGGAATCGTCTTAATGTGAGAGTGAATGTGTGTGAATATGTGAATATGAAATGTTTACATAAAACAAATTACTCAACAAAATGTTGTACGTTCACATTTATCTTCATTTTTGAATTTAGTGGCTTTTGTCTATGATTTTTTTCTCCTGAGACACAGATCTTTGAAGGAATGAAAAGGAGCGGATATTTAAAGAGATTTACTGTCTAATGAATTTTTATTGAATTCTTGTGTTACCCCTTTTTGTGTTACCTGAAGAAAAAGTGGTGCTATTGAGTCTGAGGAGAGAGGCAGAGAAGTAGATAAGTAAGGCAGTGTAACATAGAGGAAAGAAAAATGAAGTTGAGCGCTTTAGCGATTAATATCATATATATAAGATGGAACAGATATACCCCATACCAGCCGTCGCCAGATTCGTCATGTATTACTACTGTATTTCTAAGCAAGAATAACGTCCTGACGCCATCTAGTTTAGGTTACATCTGAAATGCTCTGTTACATAGATAAGATTCAATGTTGTGTTTTAGAAATCAAATTGCGTCTTTTCTGTCCGTAAAGGTCGAAATATTGCTTCCGTATATCTCACAATCACCAATATTGGTCATTCTTCTAAAAGCTGGAATTTCAGCCTGTAAAATATTACATTCATCCAAGAATTTCACTTGTCCCCACAAGTGTAGATGTTTAGTATATATCCACTTTTCTCCCATGTGATGAGTAAACGCCATGAGGAGTGGGACTTCTATGAGTTCTGAAATTATTCAAACTACTCCCGAAATACATTTTGTACCCTCAATTCCCCGTATATTGCCATTTACATCTCCTTATTTTATTCTCTGAATTTTGTCGTCATTCCATAAACGAGAAGCTTCGAATGCTAAGGATAGATTTTATTTAACCTTTAACTTTCTGTACGTTCGGCTAAAATAATGACGCGCTTTTGTATCATCTAAAAATTTATCCCGGGATATCGCGTTTAATCTTATGTTAAAGTTTTGGGGAAATTCCAAATACATCAAATCATTCCTTTAAATCTCTTTTTGAAAACATTTTAAACTTCTGCAAAATCCACAAATAAAATAAAAAGTCATGATTTGTGAAGAACAAAAATTAATTGTATTCAATTTGCCCACAAATGTTTGACTCAACCATTTGTAAGTTAAGTATTTATATTCGTGCATACAAGCACCCCCCCCCTTCTCGCTATCTTATTTCATATGTACATTCAAAAACTTTGTCTGATGGGTGAGAAATTCATAAATTTTCTTCCCCCGTCTCATAATGGAAAATATGTTGGTGTCTGTCTGGCCTCATAACAAAAGCGTAAGAAATGACACTAACAAATAAATCAAAAAATATTTTCAATAATTTTTTTTAAACAGAAAATCTCTGCATCATTCTGTAATAGATTCTTCTGCCTCTAAGTCGTCCAAGGTAGTGGTAAAAAAATGCGTATTTCATTTTATGTATGAAAGAAAATGTTGAATCTTTTAGGTTCAACAACTTTGTAGGGATTTTGATTTTCAATTTAGTGAAAATAAAAACAACAACGCGACATGTAGTCTCATCTCTTCTCTGCTGAAGCTTGTAAAGTAAATCTCCTTTTTTGTATTTGGTCTCATAGATAAATAATTTAGTCATGTGTAAGTTGTTGCTTTTTCGATTCGATTATTCAAAAAATTTATATTCATTTCACCTCATCGATCATTAAACTAAAATTATGACAGATTTCAATGATAAATGTTTACGATTTGAAAAAGCTTTCAACACAATTTATATTTCTAATCGAACTGTGAAATAATAAATTGTTATTATTTATTCTTTATTCAATTGATTGCGGTTATTTGGAATTGGAATTGGAATTGATTAGAAATTTTGTTTTAGAAATAAAAGGAATTCGAATTTGAAGGATCTTTATTTTCCAAAAGGGGGAATTGTTAAAAGATTATTAATGAACATGAAAATCTTTTATGCCATAGAAATGTTTAACATGTTTTGGTATCAGAGAAAATAATCCCTAAAACATTTTTGAAGGCGCCATTATTAATAAAAGTTTTAAAATCTTTTTGAAAATAAAAATTTAGATAACAGACAATACAAAGACAAATCACTGAAAAATTACATTTACACACACAAAAAAACATGAACTAAAATCAACGTTGAACATAGTTGATTTAAAATTGAATAAATTGCGTTCTTTTATTAAATTAACGTTTTCACGTTTGTAGTGAAATAATATGATACATATTAGAATTATACAATTGGAATTATACAACGAAATTTTTTTAAATTAATTTCTTTTTTCTATGAAGCAAAATCATAACTAAAAAGAGTCAAATTATTTATATTTTAATTAATTTTACATTGGTTTTTTCTCTGTGTAGATGAAACAGCTGTGAATGCTAATGTTATCATCCATAACTGTTTCATTCGTATAAACCGAAAACCCTGAACATTTTACTAAAACCTACAAGTTTTAGTTAAATATTCAGGATTTTATCCATCAAAAGGAATCGAACGACACTATTAATGAAATTAAAAATTTGAATCATCCAAGATTCATTTAAATATTAATCCATCTAAGATCAATACAAATCTTATCTTATATTTATATTTCTCGACTTAATTGAATACGGTATTTCATATACATTCAAGATTTGTGTTAGATTCAAGGGATCTCGCTTTGACAGCACCAAACAACTCATAAGATAGTTTTGTCCCGGTGTATTGTCTAATCAAAGGTATTATATTATCCATTGCTCTATTGTATATAAGTAGGCCATTTAACCTTAGCTATGATACTTTACATTTAGCATTTAGTTGTCAAAAAATTTTCTCTTCCCAGATAATGTCAACAGTAATTAAAGGGAAATCTAATTCGCTTACATTTTGCTCTACATGCAATTGGAATAACTTCGTATTGAATATATTGAAACCATCATTCGACATTAGTACAACTTTGGACAAATATTATGAAAAGTCTATTTCAATATCGACTAAAGGAGCATAACATCTAACACAGATGTTGTTTTGAACCATCAACACAAAAATTTGATGTTAAAGTCTCCGATTTTGTTACTCCTATTGGAGTGTATCTTTCATCTCTGTATAGTTGATGTATAACATATATATTCTTTTTTGCACTATGCCATAACAAAGATCGAGAGAACTGATCTCTTATATACCATATGTTGAATTTATGGCGAATTCGAATAAGACGGTTTTGCAATTTATGGACAATGGTCGTATTGATGAAAATTATATCCTTGGTGCTGGTTGAGTATTTTCTTCTAATTCCACTTAACACAGAATATCCTTTGTAAATATTTGACTTCGACTTAAAATACACTTGTTTTCTGAACTTTTCGTGAAATACCATCTTTCAGCCTCTCTTTACTTTTTCTTATGGGACCCAATTTCCATGTACTTCCAATGATTTTGAACGTAAAGAAATTACTTGCTTTGTAACTCTTAACGATAACGCAAGTTTATCTAATGTTTGGTGACATTTTTTTTCAAGTGATGTTTCTAATGTTTTATCTTCAAACTTGTTTGATTGACCTCTCTTCTGTCGCGAAATCAGCACATACCAAGCAAATTACCGGTCAATATTTGTTCGAGTTAGTGCGTGTTGACCCTTGTAAAATTTAATGAAGATATTTCTAACGGTTTGCAAATTAAAGGGTTTATTAAAAAAAACAATTTGGAAACAATATGAGACATATACCAGTAAATATATGAAATATTTTCCAAATCGACATTATTAATTTATATATAGAAAACGATTCCTTTTAGAGCACAATCGAACCAAATTCACATGCAGTGCTGATATAAAGATTTATGAGTTCAATCTAGACAATTCACAGTACATGCACAAATGCTATTGCTGTAGCGTGTAATATGGACAGACTAGATCCACATTAACTTCTACTGATTTAATAAAATTCTTTGTTTATATTAAAATTCCTCAATGCGTCGATATATGCATACTTTTTCTTTAATAAACTAATCATTTATATTATGATCATGATGATATTCACACTTAATTAGATTGAATCATAATTGTGTATAAAATACAATTAATTCATGGGGCTGCATTAAGTGCTGCTATCAACACTCAAAGCAAATAATCCAACAATTAAAACGCTGATTGTGAAAGGAAAAAGAAAAAAATAGAGAGACAGACAGACAGAAGGCAATCAATTCATTTTATTTACAACACAAAAACAAAACCAAAAAAAAAAACCAACTGAAAACAAATGAATTAAATAAAACACAAACACACACGACCAATTAAAGTGGGAGTGTTGACAAATAACCAACATTTACCCCATCGTCATCCGTTGAAACAAGCAGCACAAGACGCCCTTCACTTTTTTTACATGTACGTACACATGGATGTATGTATGCATTTTACCACAAGTAGCAGCTGCACTATGGGTGTAAATATTTATGTATGTGGTTTTCCTGAACATCCATATCCATCAACAGTTCTGAAAAGAAACAAAAAAAAATACAATTGCATTTACATACACACGTATGAACACACACATGTACATTTATTTATACAAATAATTTCCATTACATGTGTTAATACTTTGTAAGAATATTTTTTTGAGTGTGGAAATTCAGTTTTTTTTCGTTTTTATTTTAAATTATTGACATCCACTTAATACATCCATCCACTTTATTAAATATTTTATGGCCCCAAGAACTTTCCTACAAACAAACGAACGATATACATTTATTTTCACTCTGCGTTGAATGTATAAATTAATGATCAGCAATTATTCTTTTCATTATTCACGAGCAAACGAGAGCGAAACGTCAAAGGAACGACAAACAATCGAGTGTTCTATACACTCAACCCTCAGACATAAGTCATATTATATTATAGTATATATATATTTTCCCGTTAGCCCAAATGGTGGGGAAATTTGTCTAATAATTAAATAAATGATTTGAAAAATGTTTTACAATTTCCATAATTTTAATGTCAAAAATGTGTTTAGTAATTTTGGTGTTAAGTAGGTGAGAATGAGTGAGAAAAATTAAATGTGTTGCAGTTTTAGAATATTTCATGGAATGATATACAATTAGTTTCTGTTCTTGGAAATAATTAATTTAATTTTTTACATTAAATTTACTTTAACTTCAAAACTGTTTTCATCTATTTCTCAGATGAATTTTTTCTCTATGATCATGATCATCATGATCATCAGTGATCATACTTTAATCAAATTTAGTTTTTATATATTTCTCAAACCAATTTTGCCCAAAACCGAACAAATTTTAGGAGAATCAGTATTTGGGTGATATTTTAAAGCCTTAATTTTTTTAAATTTTAACCCTCCCAGAGAGAGAGCCAGAGATCAGGATTACTAAGACGATGTAGTAATCGATTGAAGTAACTGATTGCTAGTAATAGCCTATGCTGGACGGGCACCAATTCGAAAAAGTGGTGATTTCAACACAAAACTAAAAAGCCCTTGACAGCCAAAGAGTTTGAAGATGCGAAATTAGAACGTAATTTTTCAAATACTTTCACTTTAAGATCGGGTTTGCTAAAAAATTGTATTGTTCATTCCTTAATGTAAATTTCGTTATTTAAAGAGCTCGTAGTGACAAATGATTGACTCCTTTTGTCGCAGCTGCAATTGCTTGGGATACCAAGAACTTTTTGGTAAATTTGAACTGATCAGAAGCAGAGAACTTTGAACTGGAAGTTTCTGCCAAAACATACGTTTCATTATCCATTAGCAGCAGGAATTCTTTTTAGAAAACTTGACTTAAATTTTCGTGCTCTATTTTTTGTGCAGCCTTCCTATCAGGAACTTTATGAGCCTTGTATGTTATTAAAGCTGAATTCGCTTTAATTTTTCGTACCAAATAATTCAAGCACTGAGCTAACCGGACTTCTTTCCTTCTGAATGTGTTGGCTATTTTGAAAGTGCTTTATATTTTTTTGTTTTAGAAACATCATGTGGATCATTGCTTCCACCTGAACAAGAATTTATATAAGGCGCGTTCTCCCAGTATTGTTCAAAACCAATATTTAATATTTTTTCAGGTCATTTTGGGAAAAAGTTCTTTATCAAGGCAATTTTAAGAATATCTGAGGAATAATTAATTGAGTTATTGTTCTTTCTGTCTACAAGATAACTGTAGGCCTCCAAAAAATTTAAACATATTTCTGAACGACCATGTATCGAAATAAAGTTTCTTTCTGATAAAAATTTGGGAGTATTGGAGTTGGTTTTTGAGGAATAAAAAAGATTTTCCTTTCCTTAGAAAAAAGGATACTTTAGCAAATAGTATCTCTTAAATAGATGAGTACATTTTGATATATTATGGAACCAAGCCTCCAGTCCTATAGTAAAATATCTATTTAAATTCCATAACAATTTTTTTCAACTAACATCATCATTGTTTGCGGAAAAATAAATCACGTCCATGTTATCAATCCGAATTAAAACTGTTCTCAGTTTTTTTAATATCTCAGATAAATAATTAAATATTCTCTAATCAATGTTTAAAGTGTTACAAGTCAATCCACGATAAATAATATTTGAATCTCAATTTAAATCAAACTTGAGTCTTGAAAATCCCAAACAACTAAACGATCAACTTTAGATTATCCAACTACAAAAATACGATCCATATTGAATTCCACTACTTCTTGTTTTGACACATTTGCCAAAAGCTAAATCTATGACTCTGGGAAAGTCTTGCGATTTAAAAGTGATTAAAAATTTAAACAAAATTCAGTCAACTGAACGATTAATAAAATTTAGTAATTTATATCTGGCAAGAATTGTTGCTATTTCCAAAAATATTTTGGATTTAAGATACCTCACACCCGTATTTAAGAGAAATAAATCTTTAGCTATATTTTAAGGGAAGAAATCTGCGATCATCTATGATCGCCAAAAAGTCAATGCCATGGATCATAAGAAAAATCCCAAGTCAATATGAAATATCATACACATTATATGTATTTTAAATCGTTTTTAAAAGATAAAATGCCAACAAACTTTTTTTCTTAAATTTCAACATGATTTTGAAAGAAATGAATCCTTTGCTTAAATGTATGATCCAGAACTCTGCTTAGAGACTAAAGAGACAAATGTTAAAAGGATCAAAATTATTAACTGCTATAACGCTACACACATTTTTTCCATAAATGTGAATATTTAATCCAATTATCGATGGTACTTAAAATAAACAGGATACAACAGGAAATGCAATCCTTTTTTATGATTCCGATTCCATAATTTAAATTTAAAATTCAAAGCTGATGATTAAAGAAAAGAAGTTATTTTTATATTTTATCATTTTCATTTTGTTACCTGAATTATATTTCAGTTAGATTAATTATAATCATCAGTAACAGCAGCAGTTCGTTAGTTAGTTAGTTCGTTGGTCAGTTAGAGTAACCCTTTTGAGCGATTAATGAGCCACTTTGTCATAAATTGTAGGCGGGCAAAAGGGATTATTTGCCATAATGGAAATTGCACCATAAACTGTGGCCACTACAGTGGTTGATGTTTTATGTTTTTATGATTTCTCTTTTCCCTCTATTTTTTTTTTTTTGCATTTTACCACAATATTCACTTAAATACTTTTATGAAAATTTTTATGTTTTCGTGTGTATGTGTGTGTGATTTTTCTGCCTTTAGTATTCACAATTACGAGGTGGGCGTGTAACTCTTAAATACATGTGGCTAAAATAAGAACTTTATTGCTGTTAGTTAAGTCAGTTAGTTGTATTAAATAAAGTAAGTATAATTTCGTATTACCGTAATTATAATTTTAATGTGGTTTTTCGCTTCCATATATATATTAAGGAACTACCTACTTAAATTTATACATATATATATGTGTGTGTATGTATGTAAAAATTATGAGAGGTAAACGACCATTGTTAATGAATTTAAAACCCCTTTTTAATAGTGATTTTTTGTAAAAAAGGAAAATTTAGGTAAAAATACTAGTTTAGCATTGAGTTCAATTAGGTGTCATTAAGTTCTATTACGCAAAATATATAGAAAATTTTTGTGATTTTGATATTTTTAAAAAATTTTTAAAAGTTGCACATTGTTAAGGTCCACGAGAAAGAAAAATCTGACCCTTTGACTCATAGCTTTTTTCCCATATATGAGTTTTATTTAATAAAAATAATTTTATTACAGCAACGAAATTTCTATCAAAATAATATTAATTCAATAATAAACATGTTAATGACAACAATATTGTGAAATAACGTTTCTCTAGGTTGAGAACAATATACAGCCTGCATTTTCAATAATAATTCACTTTTAAAATCAAATCATTTTTAAAACGGTTTCGAAAGCCTTTTTAGCAGACACAGAACTTTTATACCTTTTTTTGCCGCAAAGGTTACTCAGGAACTGTGAAGTAGAGTTAAAAAATACCGTTTTGATATAACACTTCAACTCTTACATTATAATAATGAACCAAAATACTGGTGACACTGCTCAAAAATGATAGATCCTAACCAAAGATCGTGTTGTGATCAGTGGTTAAAAAGCGATTTTTGAATATAATTTTGGAAATCAAGAACCGTTATATATATCATAATTAAATTCAACATGGTTAGAATTGAAATGTTTTCAAGTTGAGGAGTACGGGCCGCATCTAGTCAAGTGAAGACGGTCAACCTCAACTAGTTAAAACAGAAAAAACTAAGTTATTTTAAAAGGAGATAAGCAGCTTGAACGTAGATCCTAAAACTTTAAAAAATATGTACCAGATTGTCAAAAAATTCTAAAAATATTTGTTTCAATAATCGTATTAGTATAACAAGGTTGCAACATTTATTTAGTTATAATACCATTTTTTTTTGTTTTGAACTTCAAAAGTTCAATTTTAACTGGATTATGCGCAAAGAAAATATCTGCTAACAAGTTCTCAAATCATAAAAAATGATAGATAGTTTTTATAATCCTTATTATGTAGCTTTGTGTGTGAAGTGGACATTCAAAAAGTATTTTTATACGTCGGAGTGATCATTAAAGTGAAACAAGTGAACTTTCTAAGTACGTTTTATATGGATCGGTATTTTGGGTATTTTCTCATACAAAAGTTACCTGATTCATGGGTACGTTCATATAATTAATCATATAAGCATTTTAAATAAATACATTATTGTGCTCTTCAATTCTCATT
The DNA here is from genome assembly GCA_004302925.2 of Cochliomyia hominivorax. Taxonomy (NCBI): domain Eukaryota; kingdom Metazoa; phylum Arthropoda; class Insecta; order Diptera; family Calliphoridae; genus Cochliomyia; species Cochliomyia hominivorax. Next base: position 119,118,867 of record PYHX02000467.1, on the reverse strand, counting down.
TAACAAGAGCTCACATCACTCCACTATTCTAAGTGAAGGCAGTCTTGTTTTAAACATTACTTCGATACTTAAAGACCCTGTTCTAAGAAATGATTGGCTCGTGTTGCTACAGCAGCATATTACTTGCAATACCAAGAACTTTTACGAACATTTTGACTGCTTTTGGGTTTTAATCTTTTTCCTCAGCATCTGCCAGAACGTGCGTTTTGTTATTTATTATGCAGCAATAATATTTTCTTTTTAAACTTGACTTCAATTTCCGTGCTTTGTTTTTGGCCTTTAAATTTGTAGCAGCGCTACTGTCAGGAACTTTTTGTGCCCTGTATGTCTCGAAACTTGCATTCGCTTTAACATCTCGTACCAACCTGGATGCTTTCCTACCAGATGTGCTAGGAGCTCTTTTAAAAATGTTTTCTGTATTTTGGCTTTAGAAACATCAACCAGGTTTTCAACCGACAAGTTCTCCCGGTACATAATATCTTACATGTGTTACAAAAGTAACTTGATCAAAATATCAAATTTACAAGGGTTAAAAGTTTTGATGAAAAACGTGCCAAGTTTTTTTTTATTATTTCACTCCTTAATTCAAAAGTTTCCTAGTTCAAAAGTTTCAGAATTATTTTTAATATGAAGTTAAATTTTAAGTACTTAATTTATTAAAAAAAATTCAAAATACATAGAAAATATGCTCAATTTAATATCTTGAATTTCCTCCCAATAAGGTGGAATTTTATTATTTAATTGTTTTACCAAAATAAAATCAACACAAAAATTTCAGTTAATTTCGAGTCTCAACATCAATAAAAATCAATAAAATGATTTGTTAAGCAAAAAAAAAAAACAAATTATAAATTAAAGTCATAACATTTTTAATTGCTTTTCATACGAATAATATTTAACAACAATAATAACAACAACAAATACAAATAACAAAATAAATAAAAAATCAAAATCTATAAAAATTCTTAATCCGTTAAAGGCCATCAATCATTTTCGTTTCGAAAACAGAGAAAAAAAGCTTCCACAATAACTGAATTAAACAAAACCTAAAATAAATAAATAAATAAATAAAAAAATAAATTAAGAGGACAACCAAAACAAATGGAAATAAAAATGAAATGAAGTGAAATAAAATAAAAAAATTAAAAAATACAAGTGACAAGTCTTATTAATACTTAATAACACCAAAATTAAAAATAATTTACACAAAATTTGGCATAATCAAGTAATACGAATGCAATTCACGCGATTCATTACGGAGCTTTTTTCTGCTTTTTGCGCAGTGATTAGCAAAAAATATATATAAATTGAAATGAACTGAAATTTGTTTAAACAGAAACGTTATTAAATTCAGATAATGAAGGGGAGAATTTTTGTAACAGCCGTAACGAATTTTTGTCAGGCTGCAATTTTGAAAGAGTTAAATATTGAGAAAAAGAATTTTCAAAATTATAAATGTTTTTTAGGACTAGGATTTTTTAAAAATTGAACGCATAAGAGAGGAATCAAAAAGTTCTTAACACACATATATGTTTCAAAAAACGAAACAACTACACACAGAAAAAACATGAAGCAAAATCAACATTGAGTTTAGTTTTTACTTTTGTGATGAAGTGATATTTGTAAATATTAGAATCCTTCGATATTGATATATAAAATTATACAACGATAAAATGTTAAAATCACTTTTAAGTAGTAAAATTTCAAGAATATTCTCAAGAAACTGTTTTTACTGTGAAACAATGTTAAATTAACATTTCCTATGCATGAAACAAAATCACAACTGAAAAATTTAAATTATTTCTATATTAATTAAACTTACAGTTTTAATTTTATTGTTATTATATGTTATTTTTATTATTATTATTATTATTATTATTATTATTATTATTATTATTGTTATTATTATTATAATTATTATTTTTACAATTATTATTACAATTTACAAAAGAAAAATGAAAAATGAAATTTTGAACTTTCCATTTACGTTCTTATAGTGCTTTCTTTCTTTTTGCTTGAACAGGTAGTCCATTCCCGTTTAAAATCTAATACTGTTTTGTTCACTTTTTTGTGCTTTTTAATTCTATTTTAACAAGAGCGCAATATCTATCCAGTTCCGGGCAGTTGGGAGGATTTGCCTCTCTTGGTTAAAATACCAAAATATTTATCTTGTATCACTCAAGGGCTTGTTTACCACAGTAACAAGATGTTAATTCTTATAAATGGAAGCAGCCTTTTTTTATAAACATTCCTTGATATAAATTTCGGTATTTATAGAGCCCGTTCTAACAAATAGTTGGATTATTTTGCTACAACTGCATATTGTTTGCAACACCAATACATTTTTTTTTAATTTTTTTTCTTCAACACTCCCTTGAGATTCAGTAATATACGATTTTTGACCAGTAATCGGAAATCTGCCAGAACATAAGTTTCGTGATCTGTTTTTGGCCTCCAAATTTTTGTCAGCCAGGAACTTACAATACTACGAGCTCTGAGCTTAACAGACAGCTTTCCTACCGGATGTGTTGGGAGCTCTGTTGAAAATGCTTTAAATTTTTTGGCTTTAGAAACAGTTCATTCCATTTATATGAACTAGGTTTTCCATCAACGACCGTTCTTGCGGTAATAATTAATAACATTTTACCATAACACTCGGAAAATATAGGGAAAAATTAAAATCTCGGATTACGTCTAAGATTTTACATACATCAGGAGTTTTCATATCACCGAGACTTCATAGAACAGCATACGTGCTCAATATTGAAGTAAAAACTTTTAATTTAAGCTAAATGAAAAAAAAATACTCAATCTTAAATCAACTTTGTTCAATGTTGATTTTGCTTCATTTTTTTCCTGTATGTATTACAATTTATATAAAATATATATTTAAAACTTTAAAATTTTTGGTGATGAAAAGCGATACTGAACACAATTTAAAATACCGATTGTAAGGTATCTCAAATACAAAAATAAAATAAAAAAAAACTAATTATTTAGCAACTGAACAAAAACTTTTTGTGTGCCATTAATATTGTTTTTGTATTGAATAGATTTTATATTTGTGACAATAAAATGAAATACAAACATGGATGATTTTTGGACGAAAACATGTGTTGGAACAGGCCACACCTTAAATTTATTTATTCCATATCAAAAGTCTACATTAAATATATAAAAACTCATTAAGTAATGGTGGCTGATTTAAAAAACAATTAAATTCAAAACTACTCGTATTGAAAATCATGACAGACGCTCAAAAAACAACAACAACAAATACAAAACAAAAACTGATCATACATTTTGCACGTTACAAGGCGGAGAGCATGCATGAATAATTAATGATTGACAAACAGAACTAACTGTATGAGTGAGTGAATGAGTGACTGAATTAAAGTTAAAAAGTGATGAATTAAAGCAAAAATAAATTATTGAAATAAAAATTTTATTTAAAATGTTACAATTAAAAATAATTTTCTTAATTGACATCTAAGGATCACACATGTTAAAACATGTTTCCTTGGATGTCATATTGTCGTTCGTGTTATGTGTGTGTGATACATCAACCGGATTTTTATTATAAAAATCAGTAGAAAAATAACTCTTAACTGGACTGCTGGCGGCTTTTTGTTTTGTAGTCAATTTTTTCTTCATTCTTCATATTTTTAATCAACTTCTTTTTCTGCATCTGTGAGTTACTGGAGATTTTCATTTATTTATTTTATTTTTTTCTTGTAAAATAAACTAAATCCAGTGACTGATCAATATATCATTTACTACTTTTATACACCAGTAGTAGATCAAATATAAAGAAATGGATTGACATCAAACCATTCTCTAGTGTCAATCAATAACTATATTTTTTTCCTTCAGTACAACAACATTCTTTATAATTTTTTAACTTTTATAAAAGAATTAATTCATATTTTTTTATTCCGATTTTTTCCTAAATTCATTAAAACATCTTTTTAACAATTAAGATTGATCATATTTGATAAATTAAAACTGGAATTAATGAATAATTGAATCAGTTTTGAAAATATTTTAGATTTAATTATTTCTACATAGAAAAATTAATTATTAAAAATGTATTTCTTCTATTTGATTAAACTTTAATGAAATTAAAGTTTTAATTAATTTTAAATGCTAATAAGAAACATGTTAGAATGTTATATTCGGTTATGCCGAATCTTCAATACCCTCCTACTGAACCAATTTAAATAATTTTTAAAATGATAATAAAGTATATATAAGTTAATGGCAAAATTTCTAATTAACAATTTTACAAAAGTTCTTTGTTTGAACTTAAAAAGATATATTATCTCGGATATCTATAATATATCTTTTGATATACTCAATTGATTTTGTTGCTTTAAAATGTGAAACTTCTCACGACTATAGCAAATACTCAGTCCAAATTTCATTAAGCTCTGCCTATCATTGTGGTTGTGTGCATGCCAGCAACAGACGAAAGTCGGCGGACATAGCTAAATCGACTCACATTTTGATTTGATGCAAAGATGAGATGATTCCTTCTTAACGTTACACACGGAATGACAAAGTTATTTTATGGGGTATAAATTATAAAAACATTTATATAAATAACACTAAATAAAAAAGATTTTTAGATAAAAAATATATTGTTTAGTTGTAGAAAATTTATTAAAAACAAATATTTTTTTAAAAATTGTTAGAGAAATAATTCTGTAATAATGGATTTTAAATTTATTCTATTAAGTATTTTGCACAAAAAATCGAGTGAAAGGAATGAATTTTCAGAATATTTTTAAAGGAAATCTATTTTTTACAATAAACTCATTTGCAGCATACAGATTTCAGAAAATGAAATCCTATTTAAAAAATATCCTTAATAAAATATAATAAGTAAAATAGATCCTTGAGAAAGTGATTAAGGCTAAATTTTAGAACACTCGCTGTCAATATTTAATTTGTGTAGGGGGTACCCCACATTCTGAATCGGAATTTTATATATCCTATGTTACTTTCGGGATCATTCTGTACTTACATACATATATACAGATTCTATTTAATATATAAAGATAATAATTTGGAATTATTTCTATACCTTTATGTTTGGGTCATCATTCATAATATAGTGATGTACATATGATCAAAACAGAGCTCATTATTCGAATTCTAGTTTTGTCTAAACAATTAATTTAATATATCATTACTTTTGCAAACTTTGTGAGCAAAAAGCAGGTCACAGTTTTAAAAATATTTTAGTGAAGTTTAACATGTGTCATTAATTTGGTCTAGGGACCATATCTATTAAAAAAGGTGCTGGTGTTTTAGATTCCGAAATGTCCTAATTATGTCCTTAAAATGATTTTAATAAAATTTGTCACAAATAAGTTTTATGATATTTAACGAACGGATATACAGGCACTTTTGGTGAATTAGGTTTTAAAGCATTTATTAAATATCAATATAAATTTATTTTGTACAAGAAAGCGTGTTATATTTTTTATGATATTTTTCTTATTGATTTATCAAGTACAAAGTACATTAAAGTTCTAAAATATCCTAGAAATTCAGGATGATCACATCTTAGAGCTGTAATGACGGTAGCACACTAATAAATCTTAGAAATTGAGTAAGACACTACTCGACAATTTCCCACGTAACTGAAAGTTTTTTATTCAATAATATTTTTTTATGAAATTTATATGTTTTAATGTCATTTAATTTTATAAATTTTTGCTAAAAACTAAATTTTTATTAAGAACTTTAAAAAAATATATATAACAAATTAAATTTTCCATTCAAAAAGTTTTGAATGAGGATATGATGTTATATGATCCTATTCTAAAATAATGGTTGCCATATAATGATCGTTATAATTTTGATCATATACTTTCCATCGCATTTCCGATTTTTAAAATAAATTCGATAAATTCACATCAGATTGTAAAATTTCAGACTAATGAAGTCTCTAAGCGGAAAGTCCATTTAATATACGCATTGTGTTCCTAGATTGAACTTAACTAAAAAATAAATCAAATAATTCAGTACATTTTATAAATGAGTTTAAATTTATTTCAGTGTAAATACAAACTGAGATGATCGAGGGAATGCTAAAGAACATTTTGGGACCCAAAAGGAGTTAAAGTTTCCCAAAAAAATCTTTATATGGCAAGCGTTATGCAGTTGCGGCAAAAGAACTCAATCATTTGTTACAACGGACTCTATTAATACCGAAATTGACATCGAGGAATAGTTATAGAACAAAGCTGCTCCCATTCATTGTTTTTGGCCTGACTTGGTACAAGAACAATAGATTGAGCAAAGGCCAGTGGAGAGATATTGTGCTCCTGTTAAAAGAGGTAAAAGTAAAAAAATATATCACTAATGATTAAAAATATTAATTTCAATCAAACTTAATTATTTTTCTTCTTATTTTTTCCACAAATAATTTTAGTTTTTTCTTTATTTAAAATCCCACAAAATGGAGCTAAATTATTATGGCATCAATATTATAACATTATTATTTATTTTTCTTTTTCTTCTTCTCTCTCTCTAAGATTCCAATTAAAGTATCCATTCCTTAAAGATCTGTTCCCATAGAGTTAAGTACCAACATAGATATAAAGACATCCCCAAATCCACAAAAAGACTACTTTTATTAACAAGAAAAATTTGAAGCAGAAGAAGGCGCTGGAAATGGCTTAAATAAACACCCAAACCAAACAACACACACTAACAGCAGTCAATGTTAGTTAGTGAAGAGAGTGGCAAAAGGGAGTGAGAATAAAAATTTGAGTTTGTTAGAGACCATCATCATCTAAATTGGGACAGACATAAAACAGTGATAATGAGCTCAATATAATTTGCAATTATTAAATGAATCGTTGTATAATGGCTGGCAAAGTCTGCCACCACCACCACCATTACCACACTCACATGCACACACAACTAGAATTGCCATCAAATACAAAAGCAATCTACCCACTTCAATTTAAACAAAATACACTCACGCTACTACAGAGAACGACTACACACCAACGACAACGACTCACTTCACTGCAACTGAAAATAAAAATAAATAGAAAAAAATGTGTGTTCATTTAAAATGTGTTTGGTAAAGTAAACAAGAGAGCGAGATAGTTGTATTATATCTCTCTTTTCTTTTTCTTTAGTATTTGATGTTACTCTTTTGTAAGTGTATTTTACTCTTTCTAACTTATTTGTTTAACAAGAAGCACCAATCAAATGAAATGTTTATTTTAACAAACTGGAAACTCTTATTGTGGATCGTGGAATGTAATTTTCTTTGTTCTTTTTTTCTGCCAGAGTTGTTAACTTTTTTCGCGTATAACACGCTGGATTTGGAAATGGAAAAGACGCTGAAAAACATTTTAGTTAAAATTCTATTTTTATTAGATAAATCACAAGATTATTTTCTTTTTATAACTTGTATTTACAATTAATGACTGTTTTACGTTATTGAAGAGATAAACCAATTATAATTATGTTGAATATATACAATATATAACATTCGGGAAAGTATAGAGAGATATGTAATCTTGGCTTGTCATGGTCGGGGATCAAGTGTCACCTAACGCGTCTAAAGTGTTAATATTTATTAGAGCATTAAATTTTTAGAATAAAACACTTTTACATTTTTTAACACCGATTTTTACTATTAAGTTACGACACGTATATTGTCTGTTTGATGTAACAGGAACAAAATTAATTGAATTACTAAGAGATCTTACATTTTCAGGATGACTCTAACATGCGATCAGTAGTAACTGTAATACACTGGTGGACAGTAAGTAACCTTGGCTTTACGCTTAAAACATATATATTTTTGTCGGCTTTACACTATATAAATATGATAGAGGCTCTTGCTAGATTTGAACTTACATCTTCAGGTCGTCGTGTGCGATCGCAGAGAATTTTGCGATTTTAATGAAACTTTCACTCGTTTCCTAAATTATATTTGGAAAAGTGCAATTATATTTGATATTAATATATGTCTGAGAACCCGAAAATTGCTAAACTTTAACAACCTCAATTTTTTATGGATCTCCCTTATTGTTTATTCTATATATCAGAAAATATTGATCTTGTGATTTTTAATAAAAGCGTAAATAATATAATTGAAATGTTAAAAGGAGGTTCTTAAATTCTCCAAAATTTTAAGAAGACAAAAGTTGGAAGTATAGAAAAAGTCTTTACCAAACAATGGTAAAACTCTTACGTTTTCAAAAATACATTTTGTTTAAACATTCATTTTTTTAAAATTTAGGATAAATGCAAAATTTTGATTAAAAAATGGTCAAATTCGAAAGAGTCTGGGTTTTCGATACAAAATTTAAAATACATTCGAAAACTATAAGAGATAAATAACACATGTAAGCATTTTTCATAGTTCTCACCAAGGACTATTATGGAATTAACTGTGTATTAAGTGTGGAACGTTGTGAAAAGTGATAGCTGGATAAACGTTTAAGTTTCTCAAATTGTTATGATCACACATGCAACTCTAATTTATAAATTCATCGTTATTTTATATTGTTGTCCGCCACACTTAACAATTTAATTTAATTAAAAATATGCAAATATTAGTCGACCTTAATTGTTCAGACCAACTTTTTATTTGTATTTTAAATTTAATTTAAAGTTTAGTTATGTTATATTGTGGTCCAAAGTTTGATCTGATTTTCGCAATACCCCATAATTTCAACCTGTTATAACTTCTTTAACAATTATCCGATTTTATTTGATTTGGACTTCAATAAATGCAATTTATTCAATTTATATAGTTTTGTACCATGATTAACTGTAATGTAATAAAGAACATATACAAAATTGAATTTGGAACCTGAGAAGATCTCTTAAAAAATTTAACTTTTAATAAAAGTTTTTATTTTTGGAAAAATCACAATAATCGAGGTGTATGTTATTATAAATTTCGGTAATCAAGCGAAGGAAACTGCTTATGGATAAAGTTAATCCGGAACAAGGAAAATAATAACTTATACACACAGAAAAAAACTTGAAGTTAAATAAAACGTTAACTTTAGACAATGTAATATTTTAAGTTCGGGGTGAAGTAATATTGTTCATCTTTAAAATTACTTTTAGAAATGGAATAATATGTTATCATAATGCAAATATCTCTTAAACTATAAGAGATAAATATTGGACATTCAAGATGACCAATTTTGGGTATTTAATTTCCTAGAATTGTGTCCTTTTTTAAAACAATCGGAAAACACCTTCATGTACAGTTTCCTTACAAAAATTCAATAGTTCCGAAGTTATAAAATTATTTCGAAAAATGGGTTCAATATTTATGTGAATTGTTCAGAAATGGGTATGGTATGGGAGCTTTTAGAAATATATGGGCCGATTTCGGTAAAATTTTCCAGAAGGAGATTTGTATAAAAATTTTATGAAATAATAAGTGTATCATAACTAAGTTTAACAAGTTTCGTCTTTAAGTAAAATGTCATGTATTTTGGTTACAAAATTGGGACATTAAACCGCCCCAGGAAGAGATTCTGAGTCGATATTTAAAATTAGTGGTGTAGGGTATAACCATATTATACCATGCTAATAGAAAATTGCTCTTCTTTAAATTTATTTTCCGAAATATATAAAAATTATTCTCCAGTAAATATCTGATTGTTCTAAAGTGTTTTCATAGCAAAACAATTTAAATTCAAAATCATTTTAGTCTTTCTTTTTCAAGAGAAATGTATTTCACTTGAGAATTTCTATATGTTGACGAAATTAATCACCATAATCATATGTATGTGTTTGTGTGTGTATGTGTAGAATTAAATAAATTTATTATTTAAATAGAAATTTATTTTTTAGAATTCGTCATGATCTATTATTCAATAATAAATGATGTTTTTATGTTGATTTCTTTGATTTATTATCGTTCAAATTCCAAAAAAAGAAACTAATAAAGTCGTTTTTCTGTGATAAGTGATTTTATTCTTGTCATAATATGTGACACAAGTTGGAATTTGATTCATATCATACAAACATGAATGGACTCATGACCTTTTTTAATGTTCTCTTTAAACTAAGTTTTTAAAATAGCAACGCTGAAAAGCACTTAATTGCTGAAAGATTAAAACTCATTTGCTTTAAATGTAGATTTACAGTGGGGGAGAAAATTGTCAAATGATAAGGGTACAAATTCTAATAAAATAAGTTTTGGGTTTTATTAGAAGAGAACGTGGGAAAGAGTATTTTTGATTTTTGCAAAATGGGTGTGAATTAAGGTTGCTTGAGTTGTGGGCATAATGCTCTAATAGTTTTAATTTGTTTCTAATTTCTATAACAAAAGTTAAAATCCGAAATAAAAACAATTCAGAAGACAATTGAATTGAAAATTTATGTTTATTTATTTGCAAAATTCAAAAATTCAGTTTTAATCTTGATTTTTACAGGATGTTACAACATGAGGCACAAATACAACTTGTTTTTCCTTATTTTTCTTTTTGTCTCTGTTTTTGGTTTATTTTAGTTCTTTTTTACTTTATAAGTTTAGGTTTTAGAGTTTTTTTTTTTTTGTTTCAACGTGACTCCGTTTAAGATGAGGTGTTTATTATTACCACCAGTTTATGCTGCTTATGGCAGACACAAAAAACAACAATTGTAACAACATGAAATAAGCAATATTAACTCCATCAACAGCTTTAACTGCGACAACAACAATAAAAACAAACACCTATTTTTCTTTATTTGTTGTAAAGCATCTTTCGTGAACATCCATCCATCCATCGAAAGTGATTATGAACCTCTTTCTTAATGGCTGCTAAATTTTTGTTTTATGTTGTTTTTTTTTCTCTACTTTTAAGACAATTTTTGCTTCTTGTTAACTGAACGAAAAACAAAGAATGAAAAAGAGGAAGAAAAAACAACAAAATCCCCACAATGAAATAAGTAACGCCCACATTTACAAATAAATTTACACTAAAACAACAAGAAAAAAACGCTAGAAAATTTACAAAACTTACAGAAATCGAAATATTTGCTAATATTCGAGGGTGATCTGAAAAGGACTTGAGAAGGCTAAAATATCTAGCAGTTATCGTACAATATTTAGAGGGTCTAGAAAGGTTTACTATACGAGCCTCCTGACTTGTTATTTCAGCATTCGCTTATCCATGGTACACTTGGTATGCCTATTCTCACTCATTGTCTCCCTATAGCCTGTGGGTCGATAGCTTGTGCACACAAAGTCCTCACTGTCTGCCTGCTAAAAATACACTTAGAACCTTAGAAGTTCATCTCATGGATCTATTTGCTTAATGGTTTTGGGATCACAATTTTTACTGTATTCCTAATTTATAGCAATATTTTGATGAGAGGTAGAAAGCCTAAGTTGCCTTATGATTTTACAATATTTTATCACAAGTGATTCTCCGTAAAATAATGTTTTTATAATGTTAAAAAAACTTAAATGGGGTTCTTCTGTATGAGCTTGAGTTAAAGGTTAATGTGGACTTGTTACTATATGAAAGTCTCAAAATAAGATGATAAGAGGAGAGTGATAATCTAATAAATAGAAATCAGGAAATCAGATTATGTCTACGATTACCATAATATAGTCCTGCAAGCAGATCGGATAGGGTATAGTCTAAGCCAGAGAGAACGTGGTAAACTAAGTACATAGAGGTCTATTCAACTTTACCGACAGCGGAATGTTAACAAAGGGTAACTGCAGTTCGTTCCAATCATTAGCGACTGCTGATTTGAAGTATACTCCTTAGGCTGTTCACATATTTATGTGAAAATGGCTGCTGAACCAAATGACGCGCTGATTTTTTTTTATTTTTTATAATTCGATTTTAGACATTTTTGCTTTATCTTATTTTTCAATTTCCTTTTTTCCTAATTACTCTCTTTTCACGTAACGCAAAGGGACCTTGAGGACTCAAGTGAGCCATATCCTTTGCAAAGTTTCAATATTAAAAGAAAAATTTAAATTTTCACTAAAATTTAAATTTTTCACTAAAATTTAAAATTTTTACAAAAATTTGAAATTTTCACAAAAATTTGAAATTTTCACAAAAATTTGAATTTCAATTTGATTTCCACAAAAATTTGGAAATTTTCACAAAAATTTTGAAATTTCACAAAAATTTGAAATTTTCACAAAAATTTGAAATTTTCACAAAAATTTTGAAATTTTTCACAAAAATTTGAAAATTTCACAAAAAATTTGAAATTTTCACAAAAATTTTGGAAATTTCACAAAATTTGAAATTTTCACAAAATTTGAAATTTTCACAAAAATTTGAAATTTTTCACAAAAATTTGAAATTTTTCACAAAAATTTGAAATTCTTCACAAAAATTTGAATTTTTCACAAAAAATTTGAAATTTTCACAAAAATTTGAAATTTTCACAAATTTGAAATTTCACCAAAAATTTGAAAAATTTTCACAAAAATTTGAAATTTATTCACAAAAATTTGAATTTTCACAAAAATTTGCAAATTTTCACGAAAAATTTGAAATTTTCACAAAATTTGAAATTTTCACAAAAATTGAATTTTCACAAAAATTTGAAATTTCACAAAAATTTGAAATTTCACAAAAATTTGAAAATTTCACAAAAATTTTAAATTTTCACAAAAATTTGAAATTTTCACAAAAATTTGAAATTTTCACAAAAATTTTTAATTTCGAACAAAAAACATTTACATATAAACAAATGATTAATATCTGAAACATTGTCTTTATTCTTTAAATAAATCGGAGCTGATATTTTTAATGAATTACGGGTCAAATTAGACCCGCCTTTAATAAGCTAATGGAAAGCAACAATCAATTTTTTCTTCTTGTTTCACATACCGTAAGTAAAATTTTTATAAAATAACTTTTCTTATTACCCTCGTATATTTGTTTGAGTGTGTGTATGTGTAAATATTTTCTAAAAAGGAGCTCCTGTTTTATTTTTGTTATTGTATTTGTTATAATGTTTATGTTATGTTTACTCTGGACTCTTAAATTGTTTTTGTTGTTCCATATGCCAACTGTCATTAGTTGGTGTGAAATTTTGCAGAAATTCCAACAAATGAACACAAAAATAAAACTGCAATTGTTGCTGTTTTTTTTTCAATATTTTACTCACCAGCAAAAAGAGAGTAAATAATGAGATGAATTATGAGATGAGATTTATTTCATTCGTTCGTTTTTTAATTTGTTGCAAAAACAAGTTTTTTTATAAAAATTATTTGAAGCTCTTTTAAAATGAGAAGATAAAGCAAATAAAACATTAAAGCTCAATGTGGGCATCACCTCCCCAAAATATGTATGTTTGTGTAAAAGTAGCCGTTTAAACATTTATGAGAGAGTGTGTGTAAAAAAAGGTTTAGTGTTCTCTTTCTTGATTAAATTTTCTCGCCAAGTGTTAGAACGACACAACTGCTGGATGATTATTTGTGTTTTATTGTTGTTATTGTTGGAGTTGTAGTGATTTAGTTTTATATATGAATATTTAAATTCCCCCCTTTTTATCGTTTGCATTGTCGTCGTAGACGTCGTTGTTGTAGTCGTCGTCATCATCATCACCAACAACGACGAACGATGTGAATGACGCGGTTTTTTAGTTGAATCGACAATTATTATGAGTAAAACCTTCAACGCGTTACCGGTAATATCACGCGTAAATAACAAAAATTAAAAGCGTTTGCGTTTAAACAAATATATATTTAAACAAAAAAAGATTTAAAATAAATAGTGAGCGGTTGCTATATTAACGCTTTTAAACGTGGGTAAATTTGGTGTAAACGCGAACACCATTAAAATGAAATAAAAACCCGCTAATTGTGACAAAACTTGTATAGAAAGCGTCAACTGTCAAAATACTTCTCCAGTTAATTTTAACAACTCTCCACAAACACACACACATATATATTTACACACATTCACGCATTAATTGGAGAGTTTTAATTTTAAAAACAACAACAAAAAACGTGCGTGTTTACAATTGTTTGTGTAGTTTTTATGAGAGCGAGTAAGTGAGTGAATAAGTGCGTGAGTGAATTTAAGCATTTTCCCTACAGTTTACTTAAAAATTTCTCGACAATACGCAAATAATTAACGATCTTTGTGATCATTTTTATATGACCACCGCCATTTGATCCTCAGCATGATCATTAATGTCAATTGTTTTGGATCTGTAACACACTAATGCAGAAATATACACTCGTTTGAAAGATAAATAATGGCGTTAACAGCTTGTCTGTCAATTGAAGCAAAACGGTTACGCTCCATTAGTGTAAACGAGTTTTAATCAAAAATAATCTTGTATTTAAATAAAACTGAGGTTAAACGTTAAATTCAATTAAAAATCTCAACTGACCGACGGTTGACATCTTAATTGTTTTGAAAAATATTTAAAATAATTAGAAATTAAACATAAATACAAATCCGAAAGAAATACTCCCTTAAAATGTGCCAAAAACTTGGAAAATCAAACGAAAATACGCGTGTGAATGTGAATTAATATAGAGATTTAAAACAAATCATTTTTATCATAACTTTGCCAATGGTCACGTGTACTCAACAACGCTTAACTATGCTGCCTTTGGTGCCGATAAATCCTTTTGCTGTAGCTCATAAAATAACAAATCCGTCGGCCAATGCAGCAGCCAAAACTAATAACAGTACCTCTACTACAAACACCAATACAAACTCTAACACCAAACCCAAATTAGCGTTTAGTATAGATGCTTTAGTGGGCGGTGGCGGGGACGGTAATGTAAAGGAGGGATTTAATAAACAGGATTCCAATCATCAGCAAAATTCTCTGGAGTCCCTTAAACGTTCTTCCTTTAGCCCTGTTAGATTTCCCAGTGATAGCGGTTTAGCCTCATTGGAACCTTTGGAATTAAGAAACTCTTCTAGGGATATTAAAACCAGCATATCACCTTCATCTTCCTCCCAACATCGACAATCTCCTGTGATAACTTCCAGCCAAGAATCTGTTAATGTAACACCCACACGTGATCTAAATAATTCTCCCTTACGCGAAACGAATAACCAATCACCTTTAACAAATGATCTGGCAGCCGCTAACAGTAGTAGTAGATCTACTACACCTCTTCACTCACCCCGAGATACCCAAGATGAGCAGAGAATATTTAAGACTCAATTGCCTCCCGGTTTAGTAAGACCTTTTCCTTTACCCGCTCCTGCCAATATGCCTCTAATTAGACCTTTACATAGTCCCCAAGAGACGGCTTTGCTAAATCATCCTCCCTCCACTAGTTTGTTGCCACCACCCCCCAATAATCCTGCCCTATCCGGTACCACCTCAAATCCTCATTTATTAGCGGCTCAATTTCAAATGGCAGCTGTATTGGCTCATCATCAACAGCAACAACAACAGCAGCAACAACATAATCCAGCTGGTGGTAATATACCACCGCCACCACCTCATGCTGGAGCACCAGCGCCACCACCACCCCATCTGCCTCCACATCTAATGCATACACATCCTTTGGGCTTATTTCCCCCTCATGGACCACATCATCCACCATTTGGTAATCCTCATTTAATACGAGATACTTATCCTCTGTATCCCTGGCTTCTAAGTCGTCACGGACGCATATTCTCTCATCGTTTTCCAGGTAATAATTCAAATAACTACAACTAAATTCCATAATATTTATGATTCATGTTGCATATTCGAATCGGCGTATAGAGGGAGATATGCCCAACCCATTTTTTTCTACATGATTGTTCGGAAATTAATTACATTTTAATTAAATTGTTTAAACGTCATTATAAAAATGTTTTCCCAAAGTTTGTAATGTTGTTTTTGTTGTTCATCAGTTCGGCCTAGAAAAAAAATAAACATAAATTTCAGTAATTGACTTTAGTTTTTGATTACTAAAACACATATATTTATTTACATGTGTATATGTGTGGATGTCAGAATGTGTTTTTGTGCATGAAAAGAGTGTAGTTATTTTGTTATGCTAATTGGTGCTGTTATATACGTAGTTGCATTGATAATGAACTTGAAAGTAATTTAGTCAAACTAAATTTCAATGTATTTCTCGAAAATCATACGTGTTGAATGCCGTTCTATTTGTGACGCTTAAAAATAAATCTGTAAACCTTTGAAAAGTATATATATATAGTATCGCATTAAATCAAAATCTAAAACAATTTAGATATATTCATCTGTCTGTGTGTTTTTGGCACGTTCTCATTATAATAACGGTTTAGAAAAAAGTTATAGGCCGGTATCTTATGTCGTCTCCAAACAATAAAATTTTTATATTTTTCATTTTAAAATAAACGGTTGTAAGCATAATGTAGTTATTTTATGAAATTATTTCCACTTAAACTCTTTGTAGAGATCAGTAGTATTAAAGTTATAGACAGGATTGTTAGATTTTCTTTTAGCACTATCGCCTAAAATTTTATTGAAAATCGCTATTGTTGTATATGAACTTGTACATGAAAAAAATAAACTTTTTTCACTAAAATAGGTCTCGAGTGTAGATTTATGTCCCATGATCATTCGAATTTATATACAATAATTATTGTATACAGTTCACAACCCCAAAAAAGTTTTTTTCTGTGAATAAATTTTACCACTTTTTGGAAAAAAAAAATCAAAAAATCTATATTTTCAAAAATATATTAAAATAGTACCGATGAGTTGCAACTTATTAAAAGACTTCAACTTTACTTTTGGATCAAAATGAAATCTCAATAATATTTAGATAGACACATACACTCTAATATCTTATACAGATACACACCACTTACAATAAACTATTATATAAAAAGCGAAATCTAATATTTTCATATTATCACTTATACTCTTTTGATGTATTTCGCTGTAAATTGAAGCTAAATTTAAGTTTAGTTTTTGAAAACTTAACAAAACTTTTATTTTACTTAATTTGAGATTGTCTCAGATATCTGTCCGCAACATCTTTGTTACTGGACCAAATTATATTGAATTGGGTTTATTATTGTGACCAAATGGCAGACGGACAGGGATATATATTTTATGGGTACTGTAGCCAGATTTGACGATTTAACTTTCTTTGAAAAGTTAGTCATTTGAATGATTTTATTAGCCTAAAATGGCATTTTGACAATTTGAAAATTTTCCAGAGCATAAAATTAATAATTTTATATTTGTTACCCAAAGTTTTTATATAATCCATCACCATAACTTGCACTTAATACAAATATTCTGCCCGCCTTTAATAAACTCAATTCAATAAAAATTTGCCAAAGTCAAAATGTTGCAGCTTAATTTTCAAATAAAGTTAGCACATTAAAAAATATATTTTGGGAAATAACTTCAATACGGTATCAACGTTAATTCATTTTAAAGACTGAAGTAAAACAAGACCACCTTAACTGTACTGTATCATTTCGTTTCTTCAGTAAGTTTTGGAGAGTATCTTCAATGTGTTTATAAAGATTCTTAAAGAAGCCATTTAAAGAATTTCTTAATATTTTCCGGATCATGCTTGAAGCTAAAGCCTTAAAATTTTTGTTAAAATTGTTTAAATATAGTCCTTATTGTGAAAAGCACTATATTCATAAGCCATTTTTTATGTTGACGCGATTTCGACGATTTCGAAAAGTAAATTTTTAGATTTGACTATTTTTCCCTCCAAATTAAACGAAAATTATTTTGTATTACACATGGAAAAGTAAAGAATTCCAAGTTTAATATATTTTCACAAATTGTGAAGTGTAAAAAAAGCTTCAATTTATTTGTAGACAAACTAAAGATATCGAAAATCGATCTCCGATCAAGTTTGATCAGAGTACATTCCATATATAATAGATTTATTGTTCCTCCAGTTTACTCTTGAAAAATGTAATTTTTTCCTTAAATTTCCTCACCTTTTAGCAATAAAATTATTAGTTGTTATATTCAAATTAATTACACCAATTATAAATGAGTCCACGTATAAAATTAATATAATATTTATAATTTTGAACCATATGAGGTCTAGTTCATATATTTAACGCTTTTCTAACTTTTAACATAAAAAACACTTTATTTTCTAGCTGCTGCTCATCTCGCTTTTTTTCATATCAGAAGGTAATTCGAGCAAACACTAATGCATTTTTAATTGAGGTTTTATTCTGTAGTTCTTGTTTTTTTAAGTGGCGGACCGCAGTTCGCCACGCCAAAGATACAATAACGACAACAACAATACAACAAAACACAAGGTGTATTTTAGGAATAATGAATGTAACGTTCGTTCGTTCATTCTCTTCTTTAACAAACGTTTTTTAAATTTAGTTCTGTGTTTTTTTTTTTGCTGTTTTTAGTTTTTTATTTTAATTTTAGATCTTTAACTGGCTGAATTGTTATTTTGTTACGTGCAACTATAAAATGTTATTGTTGTTGTTATTATTTTTCTATTTAAATTTTATCATTTGTTATTACACTAGAGCCCCGACTTGCCTTGTCATTAATAGGGACCGGAGAAACGCGACGCAAATCGTCGTTTCGATGATATATTTTTGATAAAAAAGAAGAAACTAACCCAAACGTTGCTGGCTTCGAATCATCAGAATTTCCGGTGCATTATTTTTCTTAAGGTCGGAGTAAATAGAAAAAGTCTTCGCTTATATTAATAGTGTAGCCAAACTGAGAGTAGCGACTCCATCTTAACCAATATGAGATTTCTTGCTAAAGTACCTTGTTAAAATTAGAGTGATGTGACAAATTGATTTATATAATCTCTGTAACAAATCGGTCTTATTGTTGTAGGTGCTATTCCAATAGCTCTTTCTATATTAACACACTTTTCTCCCGATTTAAAACGTGTTATTAAATCAAATCTTTATTCTAAATTTATTACCTTTCTTTTACTTTAACTTATTTTTTACTTCCTTAATATATATTGGTAAACCACTCACTGTCTTCCTACTATAATCAGACACTTGTTCTTAGCACCACTTATATTATAAAGAAAGGGAATTCACCTTATTTCACGCAATCTGAAAACTTAACGTTCATGTGACGATAAGTGTTATCAGTGATGGTAGAAATGGTAATACACAATGCTGCAGTAAAAAGTTTAACCGTTTCTAAAAACGTAAATGGAACCGGGGCAAATAGGGATCAAAAGGATACAAATCGGATCTACATTTTTTAAGTTTTTTAAAGTGCGACGCAAGTTGGGGCTTTAGTGTATTATTTGTTTTTATTGTATATGTGTGTGTGCTTGTTTATATACATTTTTAACTAGATGATAATGTTTATTATATTTAAATTATTATTATAACATCAGTCACATCGAATTAGTAGTTGTTGTTCCTTTTTTTCTTGTTTTTGTTTGTGTTTTTTATTGAAATTGAAGAGTTAAACGTTGATGAATGTGTGTTTTCCATTAATTAACCGGGAATGTTGGAAACTACAAATTTTATATATAACAAAAGTCTTTTAAATAACACATAATTATTTTTTAATAAAAACAACAACAAAAAAGACACATAAACAGAAGAAACATAATTATTTTACAATTTAAATTCGTTTAATAATTAAGTTATCGATTTATCATATATACATAAGATACAGATATATATTTATTGATTTGTTAAATAATTTATGAAAAAAAGAGTTGTCAGTTCTTTCAAAAAGGGCGTAACTAAAATACAGACGTTTTAAAAAAAAAGTTATAAGTTTTTATACAAAATATCATTAATTATAAAACAAATAGACATTTTTGAAATTGAGGATTTGTAGGCGTTTTCGATTTTAAGGTGTTTTTCAACAGAAATTAAAATTTAATTTTATTAGGGATCCTTTGAGGAATGAAGGGAATAAATCAATAAATGTTGATAACGGAATTTAATCAGCTTTTTCAATTTTAACTTCAAAATGCACAGAGACCAGAATTCCAAATCTGAACTCAGTTGCAAAAGTTCTAAATTTAAATTATTTCTTTAAATTAAAAAATAATAAGGACTGAGATCGAAAAATGCTTAACAAGAGCCCAATATCTCTCCATCCTTAGCTCTAGGCAGTTTGAAAGATTTGTCGCTCTGGGTACAAATACCACATTATTGTTTTTGTAACACTAAAGGGCCTGTTTATCATAGTGATAGGATGGAAAATCAGGCAAAAAGCAATTGGGCACATTATGAGATCTTATGAATAAAAGCAGCATTTTTGCAAATATTATTGATGTAAATTTCGTTGTCACAAATGACTGAAGTCTTTTGCCGAATTACATGTTGCTTGGCATACCAAGAACTTTTTGGGAAATTTGGACTGTTTTTTGGTCCCTAACATTCCCTCGAAAGTTGACTTCAATTATCGTGCTCTGTTTTTGGCCTTTGCATTCTTAGCAGCGTTGGGTTTTGTTGAAAATATATAATAATTTTTTTCCTGGTCACTCATTTTAATCAGGTTATCAATATATTCATTTGTTTGACATTAAACATAAAAGAATGACATGTTTTACAAAGGTAACTTGATCAAAAATAAAATTAAATTATACTCATTCCTTATTACATTAACGCATAACTCAAAAAGCCCTAATTTAAGCGTTCAGAAGGGTACTTACACTGGAGGCAAGTGACAATGTAAAGAAAGAAAATGGAGAAATGAAATCACCATGACAACCGTCGGCCACATTTTGGATGATATGGAAAGTTTTGTCTAACTCGCCTTATTTTTAATGAAGTAGAATCTGAAATGTTATTTTTCCTATGATTATAGTAATATTGCAATCCGAACTATTCAACAACCGGATAATTTTTTTCATGTTATACTACAAATTTATGAGAATAGTCCTTATTTAGGGATCAAATATTGAAAATAATTTCAAAAAATTACGCAAAACATAAAAATTTTAGAATTTTTGAAAAATTATTAATAAAAATGGAAACCTCCAGTAGAATTTGCACATTTTTATTATTATTATTATTATTATTATTATTATTATTATTATTATTATTATTATTATTATTATTATTATTATTATTATTATTATTATTATTATTATTATTATTATTATTATTATTTGAAGACAAAACTGTAAAATAGTTTCAATGTATATAGAATAGTGTATTCAAAAACCGGTTAACCAATTTTTTGCATTACAAAAAAAAAAACAGACCGGTTTCAAAAAATTTCAATTTTAGAATTATTCGACCTGTTTTTGGTCGGTTAACCGACCAAAATTTGTATATTCCGTCATAACTGAGAAAATACAACATTTTTCTTTCCGTGGGTTACAAGAAGAAAGTACTGAATACATTCTTGGTCATCTTATTCTGAATTGATTTTGCCGTGTCCGTCTGTTTTCAATATAATCACAACAATAAAAATAACTAAATGAGATTCTGCAAGATTTTTCCTAGCAATATAAAAATTTTAGGTACAAAGATTTAAGGTCTAAAAATTTATACATGTTCAGAATTATGGTATTAATGGTTCTTTTGATATAAGAACAAATACACATTTTATTTATGATCGAACCATGATTTCAACATCATTCCATATAAAGGCCATTGCTCGGTATATGCAATGGCCAAAAACCGGTTAACCGATTTTTTTACATAAAACCGTATTCGAAAATGGTTTTTATGAAAAGCCCATTTTCCGAATAACTCGAAGACCATTTTTCTAAAAATGTCGTTTTTTTTAATACACTTTGTCATTTCGTATATAACGCCAAGAAAGAATTTTCCAAAACCTTATGAAGTATACATATGCTTGCATCATATCTGTGTGGATTTAGCAATGTCCGCCTTACTGCCTTTTGAAAACATTTTCACGGTTAAGACAATTTGTAAATGATTTAAAGAAGTACAAGTTCTAGCTTGACTCGGGACATTGAATGAAATTCTTTAATTTAGTGCAAGTACTTTTAAATATAAAAACTTTTAAAGTATCTTTGAGACCACCAACCTCAAACATTTTTTATTCGATTAGAAATTATTAAAAACGATCACTCTATAATTTATTGTTGATCGTATATCAATGAAAATATTATATAAAATTTCGATATAAATAAAACAAAGAACTTTAATTTATATAATTTAATTTATAAAATTCTTGTGAATTCTAAAGATCCTTTTTTAAAAATCACATAATCTTATGAAATAAAATTCAACACGCAACTCTCCTCTCTCTCTCTCTCTTTCCCTGCCTCTTCCCTTAATCAAATCCTTTTTCAAACTGAAAACTCTTTCTAAAAAGAAATAAATATAATGAACTATTAAATGATGTAAATGTTAATTAACAATAAATAAATTCATATGAGTGTGTGTAATTCCGGGAATAATTAAATTTCCATTTAATTACAAAAATGTGAAATAATGAAAACGAATTATTAACTAAATGATGAAACGTTCTGAAATTTATTATGGATATGAAAACAATAATAAAAATAAAAAGCAGTGAACAGAAAAGAAGAGAGATCAATTCCCAAAGGTGTCGGATAAATCGGATTAACATAAATATGGGTTAAAAATAATTAATATTAAAAAGCAACAACAACAACAACAATAAAAATAACAAGCATTATAAATTATTAGAAAACAAGGTGTATAAATGGATCATCATTTAACACACAACTAAATTTAACAACAAGTAAAAATATTACAGTTGGTAAAGTCCGACTATGTAATACCCTATACCACAATGGTGCTATTAGGTGGTAGTTACGAAAAAGCAATGAAAGACCCTCGTATGATTTTATTCTCTGACTTATTCTTAAGTGTGCAGTACATTATTGCGACACTAACATTTTTTGGTGAAATTAAGAACCAATGGACCGACCTTCGCGCAACTTGGCACGTCGTTTTAGAATGGACCGAGTATGGCCAATTTTAATGGTCTTTTGGCCTTGGGCTAAAATAATAATATGTAGAAAATTTCATCAAGATATCTCGATGAATATTTCGATGACCTGACAACGTTTACAGCCGGCCAGACACTCAGACGGACATCGTTAAATCGACTCAGATAGTGATTCTGAGTCGAATGGTATACTTAAAGGTGGGTGTTATTTTGTATGTTTAAAACATCAGCAAAAACGCATAATATCCCCAACCATATACTGTGGTGTAGGGTATATAAATACTCTGTTTATAAATACAAATATAAGTTTATTTCTCTTTATAAAGAGTTTATATATGAAACATATTGTTTGTTCATGATGTTTATAAAATAAAAATAAAAATCTTAGGAATAAATACAAAAACAAAAGGTTTTTGTATTTTATTTTTTTTATTCATCCAACGGCGCAAAACAATGAAACGCCTTTTTATTCAACAATCGATCTTCTTCTGGCGCAAATGCACGGCAGGGTCTCAGCGCAGGCGCATTAACATCTAAAGTATTTTTTTCTTTTTGGTTTCGGGGGTTACTGTTCTCTTAAATAATTCTAGGAATTATTAAATATCAAAAAATGAAAGAAATGATGTTTATTTTTTTAGTGATGTTTTAGCAGTGATGACGGTAGTCAATCAAATAAGTCAAGAAACTGGCATTTAAAGATCATATTTTAGCCAGATAATATGAATATAATGAAATAGATGAAGCCTTTTTTTAGAATTTTATTTCACCAATTATAATTATATTTCAATTTTGTGGTTGGAATGGAAATAAAAGGGACTTTATTTAACATAAGAACGAACATGTGTTAAATGAACTAAAATTTAGAAAAATTATTAAGAATTTATCTGGAATTTAAATCGAAAATTATTTCTTTGAATTTGAAAAAATTTAATATGATAATATAAAATACGTCAAATAAAAGACGTTGACAACCATTTATCTAAATTTCTAATAATATTGTTGTCATTGAAATATCGATCAATTTATGATCGATATTTCGAAAAAATATTTTCATATATTTTTAAAAATATGCAAATTTGTATTAGAAGAAAAATATCCGACTATTTTATTGTCATTATGTGATAAGAACTCTTTTAAATTATATAAAGCTTGTAAATTGGTATCTTCATGTCAAATTCGCAATTTGAGATTCCGAGCATTGTGTACTACTATAAGACCCTGCGAACAATATCAACTAAAAGATCTTGGAAAGTATGTGTAACCATAGTTGCCACATAAATTAAAAAAAATCGTCAAATTTGATGGGAAGAAAATGTGAAATTTACTTTTTAAAATCGTCAATATAGTTGTTTCTTAAAAAGTTTTAAATTTGAACAATTGAAATAAAAATTTTAAGAGTTTTGAATAGATTCACACATGATCTGGAAATTTTTCAGAAAACTCGTTCCTATTTTGCTAAAACAAAAATACTTTTAAAGGGGTTTATATTCATTTCATAAGATTAATATACGATATTAAATTCTCTTAAATGGCATCGCAAGGCACTTTTTGAGGGAAGGAATGAAATAGTATAATTTAAGAGCTCATGTTTTACTTCAGTCTTTCAGATTAATTAATATTGACACCGCATTAAAGTTATTTTTCAAAAACATATTAACGTAAAGAAACATATTAACGTAAGAAAGTAAAACTTCTTTGAAAAGTATGCTGCAACATTTTTTGCGTCTTAAAGTACCCGAAAAAACCGATGTGCCAGTTTCTAATACGGTATTATATGGACCAAATATAAAATTATAAATTTTAATTGCTTGAGAAAAATCGTCAAAATGTCATTTTGGGCTCAAAAAATCATCAAAATGACGATAAATCGTCAAATCTAACAACAGTGTCTGTTACTCTTGAACCAATAAGGATATTTTAGAGTTGTGAGATTTTCGAGTTGATTTGAAGGAATCTATGGAAAATAGCTAAATTTGTATAGAGAAAGCCTAGTTCAGGTTGGAGCTTCCATTAAGATATAAACTTCCTTCCAGATTAATTACTTTTTCTATTGAAGATTTCAATCTGGTCATTGTTTTTGGAATTTCGGAGTAGGATTTACCTAATTTATATCATTTTACATTTTATATCAATTAGAACAAATAATAACAAATATGGTATTTTGGAAGGTAAACATTTTTATTATAATTTAGTGTACGGGAGACGCCAATCGCTAACAATGTGAACAGCTGCGGAAAAGTCGTAGAAATCCAAAAAATTGTAGAACATTTGCACTTTTCAAAGTAGAGATTCGATAAGGAAAGCAAGAAGAGTACCTCCTGACTGAATTACTTCAACGTGATTATTTTCATTGTTTTTCCAGTGTTTACATTAATTTTTATGAATAAATTTCAAAAGCAAGGAAAGATATCATGTCATG
Organism: Cochliomyia hominivorax; assembly: GCA_004302925.2. Classification (NCBI taxonomy): domain Eukaryota; kingdom Metazoa; phylum Arthropoda; class Insecta; order Diptera; family Calliphoridae; genus Cochliomyia; species Cochliomyia hominivorax. Next base: position 119,093,639 of record PYHX02000467.1, on the reverse strand, counting down.
ATATATACTGAAGATTATTCTTGAAAAAAATATTTTTGCGTAGATATTGAAATCAGTCGAAGTATAATTTGTAAAGACCAATAAATTAAAAAATATCAAAACTGGTATAAAATTTACAGTAATCGACCGTAAATTATTCGGAACAGTGTTCTTCCGCCTTATAGCAGCCTCCACTTTTAACTACCATTTACTCTGATGGATGCAAGACGCAGCTTTCGAACCAAAGCGTCAGAAATTACAGATTCATTCTTCTTACCTTAAAAAACCCGAAACTTTTTTTTCGCTCAGAATCCTGTTGAACACGGAAAATATTTTGAAGAAGCAGAGGTTTATGGTTTTAAAAAAATATCAATATTTTATTCTCATTAAATTTTTAACTTGAGATAAAACAAAAATAATATTAGGTCCCTAACTAAGTTGCTTCTGTTTCCATCGCATACATTATGACTTAGTGTGTGCAAACCTACTTAAATATAATATGATATATATTTATATAAATCAGGTTTAAATCCTTATCAAAATCAGAAGTAAAAATTACGAAGTCTAACGAAGGAACTGTCATCCTACTGACTTTTTTAAAATTATATTCAACAGAGAGGATTTGATAAAATATTTTAGAAGACGTGGAAAAGTTACGTTAATTTTAATATTGAAGAACGAAGCTAAATTTTAGCATGGTTTTATTTTTCATCTAGTTATTGATCAATACTTTGACTGAACATTCATTTAAATAAAGAGAGGTTTTATGAGTCCACGTTAACATTCCAATTTAATTTGTATAACGCATCTGATATTATTGATGAAGCGGATGATTAATAACTTTTTGAGAATAAAATTTAGTTATTAAGGTCCAATTCTTAAGTACCACTTAATTGAATTAATATTATTATCAGTCTGTTTATTTACATCTGAAGTTTTTCGGAAAAATCTTTTTTCCTTAATCCTTAAACAACCGTAAACAAATTTGTTTTATATGTTGTATAGAATTCAATTTGTAAATTCCTAAATCAGCAGTAAATGAATTTGATTTCGGTTCAATTGTTTTAACACAACTAAAATAAGAATAAACCAAATAATAAAAAACACAAATCGCAATAATCAGCAGTTACGTGCCACAATCTGTAACACCCATATCGCCAACTACCACAGTCTACTGGTCATAAAATGCCCAGACAAGACAAATGTAACAATGGAATGATGGCTCTTCTTTGGTTTGGTTAAGAAGTGTTTTGTATATAAATTCTATATATTTTCTCTTTTCTTTTTGGTTTTTATTCTTTCATATTTCGTTTTTAGCCATATTTTCTTTTAAACAATGGATTTTTTCGTTATATTCTGTTGTTGGTTTTGCATTCTATATTCTTCATATTTGTGCCTACAACAAGAATATATCACGATTTATAATGTTTTATAGGGTTTTTATCAACACAAAAAATTTGTTTGCGATAATACACTGAGAGAAGAAGATGTTATAATATACAAAAGAAATGATTTGAAATATATAATGGAATTTATGACAATTTTTATAACATCGAAACGATCACAGGCGATATTTATGCAAGACAATTCCTTTCAACATAGAAATAAACGTAGAATCCCAAAATATTTATCAAACAAGTGGTAAGAAGTTTAGGCTCATCCTTTATAGCTCAGATTTTTCCCTTTTAAACTTCCATTAGATTTGATCGATGGGGTACACCATAATTGTATTACATTTAATTTTCAGTATCCGATTCATTATTTACCTAAAGACTTGTGTGGATATGGTTCCCGAAAAGAATTTATTCTAGTTGAACATAATCTAGTGGAACTGAATTGAAACAGACATTTTAGGTCCCTAATCAAAATCTAAGTATATCACAACCACAAAGAAAATCTTGGATAACATAAGTCACTTAAGATCGAATTTTTAAGTGACTTCTGTAAATCTGGTTCCAAACTGAACAACAGAGAAATCAGCCAGCAAAATCATGAGGTTATTGCAATAAATTTTCAAATTTCTTATAAATGTTATAAGCTGAAACTGTCCGCAACCTTACAGGGCTTGACTTTCTTGAAGATATGTACCTCCTTGAACAACAGAACGAATTTCTGTAAGATCTATCTACTGTGGTAAACGTTGATGTAAGAGTGGTATGGTTCACCTAACCAACACCCAGTCTCGCTTTGAAACTGGAAGACATCAATCTGCGACTTTTCACCAGAGTTTTATGTCAGGAGTCCAAAAGCTCATCCTATATTAACAGTCCTTTCTCCGATTTAAAAGGTTTTATAACGTCTAATTTTTATTCCAAATGTTTAACTTTTCTTTTACAATGAATTTTTTCAATTCTTAAAAAGCAAACAAATCGAAATGACAAAATCGAGACGACACAAGTCGGGACTCTAGTGTACAAGGATGCAGAATTTAGTTATTCACAGTCAACCATGGAATTTGAGTGCAATCCTTAAGGCTTAAGAGACAATGACCGACCAAGGAAAATCTGGAGACGTTCAATACTCTTGGACGACGAAATATTAAATGGGAACATGCAAACCGTAAAAGGTGGACTTCGCTTCGTGAAAGTCACATGTTCCCAAGAGGCGTAATGGAAAAAGTAAAAGTAGCAAAAATACACTTTCATATTTAAAGTTATAGTTTTTTGAAAAATTTCTCTCTGTGTATTTATGTAATAAAACCTTTGCAAAGGTTTATATATTATTTCATATTTGGTTGTTATTGTTTTTTTCTGCGTTTAAGAAGAAAAGAAAATTTCAATTGAGCGGATATTTGTAAACTGATAAGACACATTAAAAAGTCAACCCGGCTACTGTTTGTTTGTTTGTGTTTACTTGCCGCATATATTTTTCTTTTCAGAGTTTTTTTCTAAATCGTTTGAGACCATTGGCATTGATGATGTTTGTCGATTGGATGATTGAAAATTCTAGGAAACCATTCACCAATGTTACTTTAACAAGGAGCTGAGCTATGGACTATCGAATGCTCATGAGAATAATAAATTTTTTCTATAAACAATCAACGGATGCAAATAAGCAAAATCACATACAAACAAAAAACCAACACACACACTCTTTATAAATATAATAATTTGTAAATATTTCGATTAAAAGGCATTTTATCTTTAAGACTCGCTCAGCATGATCAAAAAAAAAAAAAAAATAATAATAATAATTGTTTAACAAATATTTAAATAATGATTGCATACTTTTCAGGGATTTAACAATTGTGTTTGAGAGGGGGAGGAAATATTAATTGATTCTTAGAAAAATATTATCAAACTTAACTGAAATGGGAATAAATAATACAAATAGTCTTGAAAACAAATACAAATTTCGATAAGTAATCGAATTTTATGAATCCGCGCTTGGAGAAGATTTGGAAATATCTGTACTTTTATGCTCCGTTCATTCTAAGAAAATTATAGATCTCAATCCCCATTGCATGACTGAAGAGTCCTCAACCTCGACTCATTATTATGTTTGATAAATGAACATGTCAAGAACAACACTGATATGGACATTAGAACTAAAGCCTCCCAATCGTAAGCGACGCCAATACTTTTAAGTGCTTTCGATTGCACCATTAGTTTTATAATTCTTTTCTTTCAAAATTAAACATTATCAAAGATAATTTTATTCAATTTATCCCAAATAACCATTATTATTATAATCATTCAAATTAAATTACATTTCGACATGATTATGACATAAACTGATGTCAGAAATCTCCCTCGTAGGAGTTTAGCATTACTGACATAAATACAAATCCACTTTTGGCAAATTTGTTTAGTTGTTGAAAACGCAAAGAAAAAAAACGAAACCATTTAAAAATTAATTAATTCAAAGTAGTAATTCTTTCGTTTTAGGTTTCCTCTTGCAACCATTTCGCAAACCCAAACGTGTACGTACTGCATTTTCACCCACGCAACTGTTAAAATTGGAACATGCATTCGAAGAGAATCACTATGTGGTTGGAGCTGAACGCAAACAATTGGCTCAAAATCTAAGTCTAACAGAAACGCAGGTAAGTTAAATAGAAAATAATAGAAATTTAAGCTTTTTTTCAAAATTAAATAAATTTAAGTCAAAATACCTTTATTTAACCAAAATTAAGTTTAATGAAGTAAAAACTAAATAAAATTCTAAAAAAACTTACGCCGACGGCACAAAAACAAATAAACTTGGACGCGGATATATAAATAATACAGTCGATATTTTTTCCAAAATGTTAAAATTTTTAAAAATGTTAATAAACGTCGATTTTTCCTTCAAACCAGAGACAAATGGGTCATGATCGCTTTATTGAAAATATAAAGAAATTAATAAAAGTCAATTTTTCTCGTAAACTAGAGCCACTTGAGCCAAACTGGATTTAATCCATAGCCACTTTTTCGAAATTTTAAAATATTTTATAAAAATCGATTTTTCTCATAAAGTAGTGCTGCTATAGCAAACGAGCCGCAATATATAATCACTTTTCAAAAAGTCGATTTATCTCGAAACTAGAGCTACTATAGCCAAATGTGACTTAATCCATAATCACTATTTCGAAATTTTATAAAATTCGATTTTTCTCATAAACGGACCTCAATCCATAGTCACTTTTTCGAAATTCAAAAAGTTTTATTGAAAAAGACTCTAATTATTTAATCAACCCAAAAATACCAGTTTACTTAAATAATGGCAAATTTGGATTTAAAATCTGTTTATATAAGAAATTCCCATCAATTTCAATAAACATCATTATCATTGTTATCATCATAGTTCTGGTAGTCATCTGAATACAATAGAGCAAAAATAGCAAAATTAAAAGTGAATAAAATTCGTTTGCCAAGCGTTAAGTGATTGCATGTCAACTGGTCGTTAACTGGGCTTAAGTGGCTTGAATTATTAGGTTTAGTTGCTACCCCTTTGTTTTTCTAGTAGAAAAATGCTTTATTTAGGGGATGATTGTTAAATTTGCCAAACAGCAAAAATGACTCCTGACACCCTTTAATGCCCGATGCTTAGTTCAACTGCCACTAAAGTGTATGTCAGCCTGCTTGCCTGCCGACCGATTTAAAATGATTGGTATGTCGCTTTTTAAGGGGTTTAGAATGTAAGTGTGTGGTATATGTGTGTGTGTATGGAAAATATGTTAAATGGGAAGAAAATTACAGTTGCCCAATATGGGTAAACGCCTGTTAAATATCACGTTACGTTAATATTATTAAGTGAGAAGTTACATGGCAATAATTCACTTACACCACCAGTATAGAGAGACCCCTGCGATGTCTTCAGATTGTGGAACATTAAGCAGAAATAAAAATTGTAAAAAAGAACTTTAACTTCATTAGGTGGGGCATTAATTTGAATTTAGAGTTTTAAATAATAAAAAAATTTCAACTAAATCGCTAATGAGAGTTTTTTAAAAGAAATTTTAGTCATTTATCATAAAAAAATCTATTAAAACTTTTATTTTTTTAATGAAATTTTCTAGGTTAAAGTTTGGTTTCAAAATCGTCGCACTAAACACAAACGCATGCAGCAGGAAGGCGATAGCGATTCGAAAAGTCAAAAGGGCAGTCAATCGGGTGATAATGAGGGTAAAAATGATAGCAGTCAAACAAGTTTTGAAGATCAAGATGATTTGGATATGGCCGACGGTGAAGTGGATGATGAGGAGGAAGATGAGGTTATAGATATGGATGATTATGATGATCATGAATTAGATGCTGAGGAACGTAAACGAATGACCGAACATTTTCAAGAAATGCAAAATCGTCATTTTGCTCATAGTCAAATGTTTCAGCAACAGAGCCAACAACATCAGCAATTTTTACAGCAACATTTTTTGCAGCAACAACAGCAGCAACAACAATTATATGCACAAAGTGAACATTTAAGGCAACAGCAGCAGCAACAACAACAACAATTGCAACAAAATCAAGAACGCCAACAGCAGCAACAACAACAACAACAGCAGCAGCCACCAACAACTCCCACTCAAAAACACTAGCAACTTTTAGGTTATCTCGAATTAATGAACAAAATGAATGAAATTAAATTTTAAATTCTAGACAAATTTTATAAATTAAATAAATTTCAATAACGTTATAGTCGGTCAAACCCGTCTATGGTACACCCTACACCATACTGTTGGTTATAAATGACCCTCGTATAATTTTATTTTGTTGTGAATCTAACATTTTTGCCGAAATTTATGCATTTTACAATGAATTTTTGGGTTAAATGGGAGTTACCTGAACCGACCGATATTTATTATAAATTTGACTAATTATTATTACAATACCAACGTTTATGTGAGATTTATTCCCTTCAAAGTAACATATGGAACCTATGAGAAGCAAAATGCCGATCAAAGCATTATATGGCACATCGGTTTAGAATATCATAAAATCTCTTTATATTTAAGATTTTTATTCTTTATTTCATTCCGGAGGACATTTGTATGGAAATTGGCCGAGTACCATATTTCATCAATATATCTAAAAATGTTAACGCTGTGAACCTGTTAATTGTTCCCAATGTTTACATGGACAGCCAGACGGGCCGACAAGCAGACGGACGTTAAATCGACTCAGAAAGTGATTCTGAGTGGAACGGTATACTTAAAGGTGGGCGTAGCGCCAGTTTTTCTGAGTCTTACAAGCATCAGCACAAGTGCATAATAATCCAGCCGCCTACGATGGTGTAGGGTATAATTATGAAAAAAACTCCTGAAATTATTATCGTAGCATCATCTTCATTTTAATTTATTTAAAGAAAAAACTAATTTAAATTAAAAAAATCATGTACAATTTATTTATTAATTAATAAATTAACTTCTTTCTAAATTAAGTTAAATATTTTCTTAGTTTTAAAAATTTCTTTTAAGTTTTTTGTATTTAATTTCAAAATTTTTGTAAATATTGTATTTAAAATTATTAATATTTAAATAATGTTAATTATAATAAAACATGTTTAAACATGTCTTCTCTTAGTTCCTTTTTAGCAATCTGTATCTTTAATAATTAAAAATATTATTTATTCCGATTTAAACAAATGAAGCGAAATGTTTATCTCAAAAGAATTTAAAGATGTTTTAAATTTAATAAAAAAAATAATAATTAAAAAAATTAAATAATAAATTTTATAATTTTTTGTTTCTTATCGAAAAGAAAAAAAATAATAATTAAACAATTCTGTACAAAGTTTATTGAAAATTTTTGGAAAAAATCTTTGTTGCTAGGAAATTAAGTTCTATGATTTTTAATGACTCTAGAAATAAAAATTCCATAATGGATCTTTTGCTTTTCACAAAACTTAGAAAGAAATTAGAAAACACTGAAATGTTTAAAATGTCTATGGAAGAAATAATTGTTGTCTGCGATCACATAACTAATTTTTCCTTCATGTGATCTTTTCGGAGAAACAAACTAAAATTTTTAAAATTAAAACTTGATTTTTTTAGATGATAACAGAAACTTATATTTCTTTTGGAATAAGGACCTTTAATAATTCCTAATGCGTGCAACCATTTCGTTGTCACCAGGTGATAATTGATTACAGTAGAATTGGAAGAAAATTGGTTAGATCTATGTGAACCATAAAGAGACATTCACGACTTTGTTATCACAACCAATCGTTCCTAACCGCCATTTTCTAAACGGAAAAGTGATAAGATTCAGTGCAATACTTTCTAACTATATGAATCCGATGATGATTGAATGCTCTATTGTGTATTGTGAAAGGAATTTAACCAAACACAATACAAATCAAAAGTCCTATACTATATTAAGAGCTATAAATCGTAGCTACTAAAAATTAAGGAACGACACTCGTATAATTTGATTATTACAATACCAACGTTTACATTCATTTATGGAATATAAAATGTTGATCAAAAGGAAGTGGATTTTGATTGGCAACTTTAAGAAATTATGGACGGATTTTCGTTAACTTTGGCACATTGTTTTGAAGTACTACAAAATTTAGGACTTCTTGAAGGAGAAGAATTTTGGGACTGAATGAAATTATAGTTTTCAATCACAATTTCACTCAGGAAGTGCTTCTAGTATTTGATTATGGTTTGATAAAGCCTTTAATTTGGCTTTAGATAATTTTTGAATCCAACATCAACTTCTAGTAGTAGGGATTCTTCCTTTATTATATAATAAAGATATCTGCCTAAAAGTTTTACAATATATTGATCTTATGCTTTTTAATTAAAGTGTAGAAATTTTATTGATTTAATAAAAAGATTTTTTAAATTCCGGAAAATGAGATAAAACATCGTAAAAATTGTATTTTTTTGGGGTGTTTTGATCTATAAAGTCCACATTTATTGAATGCGGAAAAACACAGAATTCCGCTTTGAGATTTTAGAGTATATTTGTTAAATTCAAAATTTTTAATAAAAAAGGGTCCAATTCGAGAGAGTTTGGGTTTAGACCTATAGGCTTTTCGATGCAAATTATAAAGACAAATAAAAAATCAATTAAAATGTAAATAATTTAACATTTTCAGTTATGATTTTGCTTTATAGCCAAAAAAATGTCAATTTAACATTGTTTCACAGTTGATATAGAGTCATGATAATATTCTTGAAATTTTACTATTTAAAAGTAATTTAAAAAATTTAGTATAATTTAATTTTATATATTGATAACGAAAGTTTCTAATATTTACAATATTATTTTATTTAAACTATATGAAAAAAAATTATTCAATCTCAAACCAACTATGCTCAACATTGATTTGGCTTTATAAAAATATATAAAATTTTTATATGTTTTATAGAAAATTTTTATTTTAGATAAAAATAGGTAAAAATTTCGGCAAAAAATCGTAATTTTTTAAATTTTCAAACTGAAAATTATTATTGTTGAACTGGTTGGAGATATCGACCTTATTTTTTACTAAGCTAAATAAGATCCGGGTAAAACTTATTATGATGAAATTCTTAATGTTTTATTCTGCCCCAGTGTACAATATTAGGAAAATTTTAATAAGATTCCTTTTTTCAATGTTTAAATTTTCACTTTAGTGATTTAAAGGCAAATTTTCATAATTATTTCAATATTTTCCATCTGAAACCTATAGTTACCAATATGACCAGTTTAGAGTTTGATTTCAGATTTTGGAAACTGTAAAATAATAATTTCAAATACTAAATCTTATCGAAACTTATAAAAATGTTAATTTTGTATAATTAATCACTCGATTGCGTGTTTTTTTATAAAATAGTGAGAGCCACGTTTTAGTTTTAACTGTTTCTATTTCAAAATTCAATTAAAATCTCGATTTTGAAAAACCTGACATTTATAATTGTCATTTATAACTGTAATTAAGAGTCTTTTATATTTATGAGTTTTTAGTTAAAATCCATTATAAAATTGTAGATATTTTCTTCTTCTTGTTTTTGCAATTACTGGTTAAAATAAAATAAACGCTAAAATTGCGTTATCTAAGTTAGTAGATCATGAAAGAGAGAAAAAAACATACAGATATAAAAAATAATAAATATGAATTTGGTTTTGAGATATTTTTATGGTATAAATTAACTAACAACTTAACAAAATTAACGTTAAACATTTCACATAAATTTTATAATTTCAATTAAAAAATAAACTTAAAAACAGTTTCTCATATTAAAAACAAGTAAGAAGTTAAAGTTATTCAAGCCCGACTATTTAACATCCTACACCACAATAATGATCGACACTCATAAATACATTTACAATCTTATGCTTAAAAGTACAGTGTATTATTATTTAACTAACATTATGTGGAAAATATGTGCGTTTAAAGATGATTTGATTATGGACCGATTCTCGCCAAATTTCGCACATCATTTTTGCTCATGATTATTCTAATTTGATCAATTCTTACTATAATACCAACGTATATGTGAGATTTAACTCCTTAAAAGTGATATTTAGAAGTGGCGTTGTATGGGACCTATGACATATCGTTTAAGAATATTATAAAAATTATTTGTGTAAGGTCTTGTTCATCATCACCAATTTTAAAAGGCATCGTCCTTGAACCAAAATAATGGCACACGCCAAGTTTTATCAAGTTATTAAATTACAACCCGCATTTTGTTCACAAAGTCTACATGGACGTCGTTAAATCTACTTAGTTTTTCAATTGAAAAATGAATTGGAAATATATCTGTAACCGATTTTAATGAAGTGATAGTAGAAGTGTAGGCGAGTTTTGGACTTTGTGGACTTAACGGGGATTGGCTCCCTTTTTTGCGATCTTGACGCAGTTTTTATGCTAAAGCGAGTCCTAATTCTTTTAGGAAGAGCCAGAGTTTCTCAAATACAACCTATTTTTCACAATTCTCTAATTTCAAGATTAATTTCTCAAATCGCAAAGCTGGAATTTTAAAAGACTTATGGTTTCTGCAAAGCATGATATGTTCTAAAATGTTTAGTAATAGAAATGTTTGTTTCCCGATATCGGTAAGAAAGATATCGAGGAAAATGTGAAAAAAACATTTTTGGAAATTTTTCATTTGAAACACTGTGCGGCATACTTAAAAGTGGTGGTAGCAATATTTTTGCTACGCATTACTAACTTAAGCACAAACGCACCACCTATTGTGGTGTAGAGTATAAAAATTACCTGCTTCTGCTGATGATCATGATGAAGAGGGGAAATGAGCTGAAAGTTTAAGTTTTATTTTTATTTTTTTAAATATCATTCAGTGTTAATTTAAATTATAATTATTTTAATTACATTAAACCGGATCGCAAGTGACATCTAACAAATAAATGTTATTTGATGAAATTTAATAACAAGATTTTAATGTAGTTAAAATGTTATAATTACCATAATGATGTATAACATTTATTTTATTTTATTTTGCTTTATTATATTTTTTATAAATATATTTTTAACTTTTTTTATAATTTTATTTCTAGTTGTTGTTATTTTTTTTTAGATAGAAGTGTGTGCGAGCACAAGAATAAATACATGAATTGTACGTGTAAATGTGATTACGATTAAAAATAAAGTCTAAAAGACTAAAAGTACGTTTACATACTTATAATATGGCACGTATTAAATTACTGAAATGACTTAAACACACACAAAAAAAAAAACTTACAACTAACAACTAACAACTACTAGTTACTGGAATTTTATAAAATAATCAAACTGAACTCTAATCTAACAAGTTGAAAATAGAATACACTTAGAGAAATTATACTAAGAAGATAAATGGAATGTTCTGGCACAGATTTTGTCAATAAAACTTAACTTGATCCTACGAAAAGTTAAAAATCTTGATAGGAAACCTGGTTTAGGTAGAAGGAATGGTCCACATGGTCTTCCTAAGTCAGAAAATAGAAAGCATCCTAATTAATCTGGTAGGAAAGCTCAGCGATCGGACTATTTGTTACGAAAGCTAATGCAAGTTTAAAAACATACAAGGCTAAAAAAGTTCATGACTGGAACTCCACTCAATATTTAGCGGCCAAGTGAAGAGCACAGAAATCGAACTCTAGTTTTCTAAAAACATATGGATGGATGTACTGTTAGATTTTTCCAGATCAAAAATTTTATGTAGCGATTCTCGAGGGAATGTTAAAGAAAGTTTAGGCCCCTAAAGTAGTCAAAAATTCCCCAAAAGTTTTCAGAATGCAAGCAATATGTAGTAGCATTCCGTCAAGAATGATTGTATAAAATTTTGAAAAAAAAAAAAATCGATTTTTTTCAAAGTACTCAACTCTAGATTGCTAACCCTCCAAAGTGGCCGAAGTAGCCAATTATTGAGGGTTAGTGACTCCACTTTTATAGTTGACCGTACTCTCCTAAATCAACTCAAAAACATCTAAGCACTAACCTTGTAAAATTTCATTAAGATGTCTCTAATAGTTTCTTGGTTACAGAATTATTACCAAATCAGGTAAGAATGCTATATTCGGGTATGTCTAATCTATAATATCCTTCACCACATGCAAATATGTTTGAAGTTTCAACAATATTACGATAGACAAATTTGCTAACACACCTTTACAAACTGTAAAGTAAAATTTCATATACGTATATTGGAAGTAATAAAATATGATATAACTTTTTCTACGATTCCAATTTCTATAAATTTTGGAATGGTAATGAAATGTACAGCTATAAATTATGGTTAAATTTTTTATTAATCTGAAAAATAGTTTTTTTAAGTGGCAAAAGTTTTTTGTCTGAATTTCAAGGTTGTCTCAGATATCGCTCTATAATTTCTATGTTACTCCACCGAATTTTTGGCTTTAAATAGCAAACTTAAATAAAACTTGGGATAATAACAAACAATTTCCTGATTTTTTTTCGAAATCGCATTAAAATTGTGATTGTTTTTAACAGACAAGACAGACAGACAGACAGGATTTTTAATATGGCTTTACATACAGAATGACAAAGTTAAAATACCCTCTATCACTACTTTTGATGTAGAGGCAAAAAAAATCGATTTGGACATACTGTAATACGACGTCAAAGAGTGTAGAATTGAAGAAAAGCAGGTTATATATTAACGAAAACTTTATACATCATAACGAAATTTTTCGTTAATTTTTCCTTTTACTCAATTAATTTAAATAATTGGAAGGACATTACAACTCTGCGAAAAACATTATTAAATCCTAAAATTGCTGTTTCTATTATAAAAGTAAGTCATGATTTTAAAAATATTGATATACTGTTTTTTGCCATTTTCGGCAAAGACAACAATATATCAATATATAATAATATGTACTAATTCTTCATTCTTGATCAGATCTTTTTTGTTCGTAGTTCTAACATTAAAAGACCTCATCCCAAAATTTTTCTCAGTGCATTATTATATTAATTATCTGTCGAAAACTCAATGACTATTTTGAGAAAACTGTCGAAAAATGTTTAACTTCTTTTTTAAAAAGTTATTTGGGCTTTAATTCTCTAACATTAAAATGGTATATTTTAGTCAATTTAAGTTGTTACAACTTTTTTTGTTTGGTTTACAATTTTTTAATTAAGCGTTTTATTTTCAGTTAACAATGGAAAAGTCAAATGAAATGGCTGCAAAATAAACGCTAACAACAAGAACAATTACAAAAACAACAAACAAAAGAGACCGAATGGAATAAATTACAAACAACTACTCATTGAGGCTAATTACTTTATAAACTTCTTTTTTTATTAACATTATTTTTGCTTTTTTTCCTTTTTTTCTGTTTTTCCTGAGTTACAACTCATTTTAACCATTTTTGTACTTGAACATTTTCTTTTTTTCACAAAAATATAAAAAAAAATATTTACTCTGTTGTTTATTTATTGTTGTTGTAGTTTTTTATTCGTGGAACTTGTTTGCATGTGGCAAACATGTTTCATTGTTTGTGGTGTAACATTATCTGAAGAATGAAATGAAAACACTGGCAATAATAAGAACAACACCAACACTAAACAACAATCAACAACGACAACAACTTTATACAACAACATTAAAATAACAACCATTAAAAACACTTAACAATTTAATTTTAAATGAAATTTAATTGCATTTAAAATTAGTGTAACCACACCATTTTTTTTTTTGTTTCAAATTTAACTTGGCCTAAACTTATAAGCCAAGTGTGAGTATAAATTAACTTGAAAAGCAGCACCAACAACAACATTATTATTTTTTCCATTATTATCATCATTATCCACAATGAACAAAAGCAACAAATAAATAGAAGAAACATTAAACAAACAAACATGCAACCACAAAAATATATTTAGATGAAAATTACTTACTCTAAAGTCACTTTAGAGTAGGAAGGAAAGTGAGAGAATGAGGGAAATACAAATTAGTGATGGAAGCTAAACCAAACCTTTGAATAATACAAAATGATCAGTGGTCAAATGAATTAATTCATATTAAATAGAAGAAGAAATAGTTTATACTAAAGACTTGATTATAAATTATATTAGTTCTTCTTCTTACACGTTAAGCTTTTTCCCAAGGAATAAAATAGTTTTTTTTAAGAATTTCTCTTACTCTGTGAAATGGCATGTTGGAACTGGTTCCATGTGGATTGGAATTCAAGGCTTGTCTATGAGGCTGCTTTGAATTCGAGGCTTGTCTATGAGTCATTTAAGATCGTATTTGTACAAGCGTAGTTTGCTGATCTCGATACTCTACCAATAGTTATTCGCTTATCTGAAGATTCTTCCTATACGGTAAGCTTTTTCGATGTTTTCGAAACAATTTCTCTTTCTTCGTGAAATGGCATCACATGGAACCAATGTAAATTGGAATTTGTGACTTGCTGCTTTTCTATGAGTCGTTTTAGATCGTATTATTACCCTTAGAAAGACCAAGCGGAATTTGCTGGACTCGATACTCTCCAAATGTCTATTCGTTTAGGCTTTGCAGAATCCCATATTTTTTTCAGTATCCTCAGTAGGCCCGAGGTTTGTCTATGAGGCATTTTTGGTTCTTTTACCCTTAGACAGGCCATGGGGAGAACTCCACTAATACGGAGGACGATTACTGCTTATTCTTCTTTTTTGCATTAATATCTGAATTGCTAAGAAAATTTTCCTAAAAGCCCAGCCAGAGAATCTCTCTTTGAAACATTATTGTGCCTCTTCCCATATTATTCATTGAATATATTATTGCTTGTTGGTACTGATCGCTATCTCTGCCTATTCAACTTCACTTTTTAGCAAAGAAAGTCGGTACGTTACCATTATTTACCAGGTCCTTGTGTTTGTTTTCCAGCTTCACCATACAACGGCCCTTGCATTGATTTCACCAGCTACAATTTTTGGACTGTAATGATCAGAGTCTTTGAACAGTTTGTCTATCAACTGTAGGAATTCATTAATTGTAGTACATACCAAGTGTATATGGGAAAACCACAAACTTTTGAACGAGTAAATCCATCTTTTGTCTTTACAAGCTTCATGTATAGGATTGTTACTGAATGTCCATATATGGTATATCATTTTTAAATCCGGATTTTAGGATGCTTCTAATTAGTTGTAAATGGCTTCGCATATGTTTTCACATTTTCTTTTTTTCGTCCGCTTGACCGTTTAATCTGTCATCATGTTCTTGAAATTGCTTGATGTTAGTTTTGAAAATGATGCTGCATCTCCATTTCTAATAGAAGATCGCCAATTTGGTGTCTTCTAATACAATCTGAATATGTTTCAAGATATCGCCTTATGTTGAAATAATTTTTTAGGGCTTGGAGATAATTCTGCAGTTTTTTCTCAGCAACCAAGTATTCGGCGTTACATGTGTCGACAATTCCTTCGTTCTAGGGAGATCTCGTTTGCTCCTTAATGATATCTATTTCCTTCATAAAGTTAGTTTTCCGGATACAAATGAGTGGGGGTTCGACTTATGGTGTTAATGGTTGTTCTGAGTCCCTATAAAATGCAGTTTCGACAGTCCATTTTTCTTTGCCTTAGCGTGTATCCCATAATTTAGAAGATCAGCTATTGATCTAGAAGTATTACAGTAGTATGATTTCGAAAATTTGGAGCCTGCCTCATCAAAGTCTGTACTGGGTTTGTCATACCTTGTACGGTAAAAACAACCCTTATGCTTGAACTTTATTTTTTCCATGTTTACATTTTTTACATATCCACCAGGTTATCCATCATCTGTTCATAACAAAGTGGTCTATAGTATAATCTATAGACTCTTCAATAGTTCATACTTTAGACTCATCTATAGTTTAAAAACTTATCTATAATTTGTACTAAGTGTCGTCTGTAGTTTATACTATAGATGCGTCTATAGTTTTTATTAAAGACTCGTGTATAGTTTTAACTATAGACTTGCTGTACTTTATGCTATAAGTTTGTGTATAGTTTGTACTACAGACTCGTCTCTATAGTTTATATTATAGACTGATATACAGTTTATACTAAAGACTCGTCCATAGTTTAGATTTTGCTTTAGTATATAAAGAGACCATTTATCAATTTTTATATATTTTTGGAACCTGAGGCCATATATATTATTTATTGCTCATTAGTTGATCCAATTACAATTGATTTAATATATTTACATTGTATTTGATCCAAAACTATAATTCATTTTTTAATGACATTCAAAATGTTTTTTTTTTTACTTTTTTTGTAATTTTATAAAAGACAGTCTTAATAGCTTTTTGTTGTAAATGTTATGTTGTTGTTTTCGCTAATAATAACATTTCAGATCTTGAATGGTTAAATTTATTCTCCATTACTGTAATAATTCATTTAATGATCATCATCTCGTTTAATTGTTTGCAAAATGTAAAATGCACCTGGTTATTAGGAGACCAATTTATAATATTCAGAGTTTTTAATACTTGAATTTGTATTTTTTTGTTTTTGTAATTGTTGTTGTTATTGTTGACTGTCCCGTCATGCACAAATGATATAATGAAATATTTGTAAGTTTAAATAATTATTAGTATTTAAGATCTTTATGCAATTTGTATTTCATTCAATATTATTTGTAATTCAATTAAAAACCCATTAAAAACATTAACCCTCAACAATGAAATACACATACATATGAATACACATACATATGAATATATACATATACATATGGTAATGCACATATTAATCAGTTATTTAGTGTTTGTTATTATATTAAATTATAGTTTAAATGTTTATTGAATGTAAAAAAAAATAATTAAAGTTTTAAAAGTTAATTTTTCTTCTTTTTGTGCCATTTGCGAATTAAATATAGTATTTTTTCCTTTTTTGCCTCAAGTTGTTTTATTTATTTATCTCTACTTTTAGTTGCTTTTTTATTATTAAATTATAGTAATCGGCTTTTAATTTAATTACCGCCATTTCTAATTTCATATAAATTATCACAATCTACTCTACGTTTAAGTAAATTTATACACATAAGGAGTGAGATCAAAAATTCTTAACACACATATATGTAAATAGAAAGGAAACCACTAAACTTAAAGTTTTAATTTTTTTTACATTGGAATTATTTCTATAATTTTCAAAAAAAAAGCTTAAATTACTAGTGATGAAATTTTGAACCTTTTTCGGCAACCCTTCCATTAACGGTTTTATTGTGTTTTCTTCCCTGTTTAAAATCTACCACACTTTTTGCTACATTTTTGTACTCTTTAATTATCTTTAAACAAAACCTCAATATCTCTACACTGGCCTTAGCTTCAGCCAGTTTGGAAGATTTGTCTCCTTGGTACTAACACCGCATTATTATACTTGGACACATTATGACGTCTTATGAATGGAAGCAGCCCTTTTTTGTAAACATTCTTTCGGCATTTATAGGGCCCGTTGTAACAAATAAATGACTTCTTTTGTCACAACTGCTTTTTGGGATTTTTTTTGGTTCAAAACATTTCTTTAATTTCCTGAAGCATCAGCAAGATGAAGTTGCGAATGATCTGTTAGAACATACTTTTCATTTTCATATTCATTTGTTTGATCAAATTTCAAGTTTTAAGGAAAAACTTGTCTTGAGAATTTTTCGATCTCACTCCTTATACATGTATGTGTGTATATGTCTTACTATATAATATACTTATAAACTAAATGTTGATATTGCACGCGATATTTAAACTTAAATTTTTGATTTTAAAGTATTTTGTTGTTATAGTTGTTTGTTGCATGTACGAATTTTTATTTGCACACACACAACCCTTTAATTTGAGGCACAATTTAGGTAATTTTCAACTGATTTTATTCAGCCATTCATCATTGGTTTTATATTGATTTAATGGCTGTAAATATGTATTAAGTACTTAAAAAATAATGAAAATGATGATTTTTAGTTTTCAAAACGATTTTTATAAATAATTTTTTTAATAAATATTAAATAAACAAAATGAAATATTTATCAATTTCAAATCAGGTTAATGCTCTCCGATAAAGATAACACTGAAGTCATTACACTGGGAAATGGGCCTTACAATTTACATCGATTCCAATATGAAAATTTCGCGGAAATTGTAGGAAAAAAGTTCTAGAAAATTTGTTGCTTAGAGAATTTAAAATTTAATTCTTTCGAATCATCAAATTGTAGTTATTAATTGAATGAGTCCACCATTATTATTAAATTTTCAAGAGTTAAGGAGAAAATTTATTAAAAACTCCTAACCTCAAAATTAATAAAAAATGTACTCTAAAATTAAAGGTTATTTACTAAAAATTTTCTCTAAACGAAATTTAATAAACATTTTTTCTTAAAAGAAAATTTATTAAAAATTTCCTCATTAAAACAGATTGAAAGAAAGATTGATGGTTCCCCTTAAAAAAGGGATTTTATTAAAAAATCCTTAAAATTATATTTTAATTTTCCAAAAATAAATTGTTAAAAAAATCTCTAAAAAATTTACTCCGAAAAAAAGAAAATTTATTTATATTTAAAAGATTTCTTTAAAAATCAAATCAAAACTTTCCACAAAATGGAAAATTTTTGTCTAAAAAAGTTTAATAAAATTAAAAAAAAATTATCAAAAATTTCGCCTCTTAAGAAAATTTATTAAATTTTTAAAGAAAAATTATCGAAAATTTTAAAACTCTTTTTTGTTAAACATTTTCCTTAAGACTTAAATTACTTGAAAATTTGAAAAAAAAATCCTTTTAATGCCAATTTATAAAAAATTTCATTAAGAATGGAAATTTATAGAAAATTTTTCGTAAAACTAAAATTTATTGTACATTTCTCTTAAAACGCAAATATCCAAAATGAAATACGTTTGAACTTACTTCAAAACGCAAATGTATCGACAAATTTCCAAAAATTTTAAGTTTATTAAATTTATTTTTTTCTTTTTTTCGTTTTTTGAAAATATTTCTTAAAATGCAAACGTATTGAAAATTTTCATCATGTGCAAATTTATTGAAAAATTCCCTTACAATACAAATTTATTGAAAATTTATCTTCAAATGAAAATTTAAATACAAAAAAATGTATTGAAAAAAACCTTTAAATACATATTTATTGAAAACGTAATGAAAATTTTCCTTAAACTGAAAATTTATAGAAAATTTCCCTTTAAAATGAGATTTCATTGAAAATTTTCCTTATCGAAAACTTATCCAGACTTTATAAAATTTAAGAAAGTAGTCCAGAAATCAAAGTAATTTATTTTGTCCACAATTTACATTTTCTTAAAATGTATTTTTTTTAAATTTCTCTTTAAATGCATATTTATTGAAAATTTCCCTTAATATACAAATAATTGAAAAATGTATTAAAAATTTCCCTTAAAATGCAAATTTTTAGAAAAATATTAAAGGAAACTCTCCTTAAAATGTGAATTTAACAAATATTATTTAGAAAAGTAACGAGAAAGTAGTTCTAAATTCCATAAACGACAGTAATGTTTTGTCCACAATTTTTCAAAAAAAAGATTAAATTTTCTGTCAAATAACAAAATACAAATGAAAAGTTTTTCTTTCCCGAAATCTTTTCGTTAAATTAAACTTTATTTTATTTATGTCTTTTTATTCAAGACGTGTCTGCAAAAATGCGTTAAAATCTCTTAATACGAAATAATAATTCTCAGGCGAAATTTTTAAATATTTCAAGCTGCCGTAGTGGAAGGATGCATTTCTTCTACTTCATCTGATGATTTTCATCATTTATTATGGTGGGAATTTAAAGGTTTGAGCATGATTATCACGTTTTCAAAAAAGCAACTATAAATTTCTCAACCACCTACTTTTTACACAGAAATTCTTTATTTCAATTCTTAAAGATAATGAGTGTATGTATGTGTTTGTAGTTATTGGTGTTGTTGTTGTTGTCTTCTGTTTAAAATTAGCTCAAATGTGTAATTTGACACCTGCAAAAACTAGAGAGTTAATTTTTGTATCTCTTTTGCTTTTATTTATATTTTTCTTTTTTTTAATGTTTAAATAAATTAAACAAACATCTTCCACACCTTTTTTTATTAACAATAAAAAAGATCTGTTGTTGCAACAGTTATTTTTTTTAGTTAAAGCGGCCAACTGAACAAAAATTTGCTCATTTATTTGTTTAAAAATATAAAAACTATAAAAATAAACTGATCAGATGGCATCATCAGTGGTGGGTTGTTTTTGTTGTTGCAGTTTTATAGAGGAATTCATTAAATTGTATAAGAAAAAGTTAAATCCTGCCAGACATTTAGTCGCCATTTAGCCAACAAACGTCAACTATTTCCACTACCACTAAAGCAATTCTACTTTTGTCCAGATTCCATAAAAGAAAAAACAGAAAACTTAAAATAACGAAAGAGCAGAGACTCCAATGTCCAACACGCTTAAGCTGAACTACTTAATCTAAGACTAAACATCTATGTCGGCAGCCGGCAAAAAAACAACAACACAACACGCAGCTTTTTGACTCTTTTTGGTTATTTGACTTAATAAAATATTAACATTAACGTTAAAGCGACAAAATTTAAATCGCAATTTAGTTTTAAAACTTATCTAGATGAAAAATAAAGGAGAAGAGCACAAGAGCACCATTAAAGCGTTTTTCTTTATTTTCTAGAGAAGATGATCTTTCTTCCATTTAACCATTCATTGTTTTTTTTTAACAGTTTTAAACTGAAATGAAAAATAGTTGGGTATATTAAGTTTGTCGTTTGATAGGTTTTAACAAGAAAAATATGTTCGAGACTTTGCTAAGTTCATCCACATCTCAAACGTTTTAGCAAAGTTCGCATAGCGATTTAAAAAGAACACTTTTTTTGAAAATAGTTTTATTACTTATTTTATTTTACCATTGCAGATTTTTCGAAATTATTATGGATCTTGGGTAGGTCGATTTAACCATATAAATATATGGATCCGTTAAAATGCTATATTCAAATTTTTTTGAAGAATTTTCCAAAAAAGTGTCTTTCTGTTTTGAACTTTTTTAAGCTCGTAAGCCCTATCAAATTAGGATTTTGGCTTTTTGTATGGAATTTATTATGGATTTATGGATAAATTTATATATTTAATACAGAAAAAAGGTTTCGATTTTATTAAGATTTATTCGAGGTGTTTATAGCTTGGCTGAAGATATAATCTTAATTAGATTTCCTCTAGTCAATTTAAATTATTTTCCATAAAATTTCCGTTACAATATGGGCCCTTCAATTCAAAACACCTCTGGAAATTATTTAAGACGATTGAAATGTTTCAAATTACATCCTTGTCCAGATATGAGACTGAACTTTACAAAATCAACTGGAAATCATATCAGCTCTAGCCATGTAAAATTTCAATAAGATTTCTCTAAAGCTTTAAAAGTTACAAAAATATTCTCAAAAAACACATACCCGAGGAGGATAACTTTGGAGTTTCGCTGACTATTCCTTTAACAAGATAGGAATTTATACTTCTCCAAATCAATTCAAAAATAGCTCAGTTGTTGCCAAGTGAAATTATATGAAGATATAGCTAACTGTTCAAAAGTAATAAAATTATTTTCAGAAGTAAATCGATAGATCACAGAGGATCAAACAAACGTTTTGGATCCACTGTGGTCCATCGGTGCAATATTTTGTTTAATCGTGGTAATATTTACCTCAATTACATCTTTCTGTTTTTTTCCTATCGATATTAAATAGAACTCATGTAAACGGGTTTAATCCGATCAATCTGAAAAACTACGATCGGATAAAAAAAATGTTATGACAAAAAAAACTTTGTGAATAAACATTTGCACCATTAGTTGAGGTTTAATACGTGTTACCTCAAGTATTTTATTATCTTCTCTTCTAGAGTAGAGTATTTAAAATTCGTCTTTACCGATTTTTTCTCTTATATATTTAAACCGACCGAATGTGCAAAAATGAGCGAGGGAACGCATTTTTGGCCAATTAATTAAGTCAGAATATGTTGTATTATTTGGTTTCTGGTGTTTAGTTGGCAAATTTTTTCTGCTCATATTTTACAGTTGATATAAAGAAAAATGTCCAAAAAGAAAAGACACAAAAATATAAATAAAACTTGAGGTAAGAAGCTTAATTGGTTGTTGGTTGTGATCTTTTGTCTGTTCCAAATCTGTTGAATTTTTTTGTTTGTTTTATTCACTTTCAAAAAAAAAAAAAGTGGTGAACTAAAACGAAAAAGAAAAAAAATTGTCTCATTTGTTGGTTGTTAAAATTTCATGTGAATCATTTGTTTTTTCTTTAAGTGTTAAATTCTCAGTATAAAGAAGATGTTTAATTTATTCACAGAAAATATCGGTCACTTTGAAATTAAACGCTCGAAATTGATAAAACTTCACGAGAAGATTTTACTTTTTAAGTTTAACTATGAAATGAAATGAAATTTAATTGAATTACAAAATGAGACCCTAAAGGTTGAAGTACAATTTTTTTTATCTTATAAATGTAAGTGCTGATCGCTTTTTAGGTTAGAATACAATATATAATAAGTTAAATTAATCAATTGAATTGAATGTTCATCGGATTAATATTGGAAAAAGTTCCATTGGTGAACATTGAAATTTTAAAAGTAATCGATTTGAAAATTTGATTTAATTGACAAATTTTCGTTGAAATCCTTTAAATTTATTAAAATTTTAATTTAAATATAAAAGGTATCAATATGTGAAATTTACACCAACAATTTTCAAAGTGAAAATTTATCGAAAGTTTTCTTTCTATGTTAAATTTATCGAAAACTTGCTTTAGAAAGACAATTATCAAAAAAAAAAAAAAAAAAAAAAAAATTAGTGAAAGATACTTTTAATGAAATTTTTCTTAAAAAAACAAATTTATCGAAAATAGAAAGATATCGATTTTATATATAAAAAATTTTCTATATGAATTTAAAAAAGGAATTTATTACTCTCGTGTATGGAGGCTTCCTCCCCGTCTTATTCCATCCGCCTCACATTTTGTATGTAAAATAGATAACTGAAAAGTTATTGCGACCAAATTTAAAAATTCTCAATAAAGTGGTTATTGAGATATTCAAGGATCAATATTTTCTTTGTATAAGGGTTCCTCCTCTCCTTGATCCTATTCGTCTTTCATTTTGTCAGGTAAAACAGTTCCTTGATAAAGTGATTGGGACTTATTTCGAAAATTATTGCTGTTATAGTTCTTCAAATATTCGATGATTAGTATTTGCCTTGTATGAGGGGTACCTCTCCCCTTGGTCCTATCGAGAATTTTTATAGCATATGTTACTATTGGGTATAGGGGGATCGTTTTGTAAATATTTCAGCTTAATCGATCCAGTAGTTTAGCTGTCTATAAGTCCCAAACAAACAAACAAACACAGATTAATTTTTATATACATCAGGTTAGCAACTTGAAATTATAGCACTTTACAAAATTTTCAATTAAATGTCTGTTCCTTATAGTTTTCTTCTTGTAATTTCTGCTTAAACTGATCAGTATCTCTTTGTAAGATCACTTTTCATCTTTTGGGAAAAAATGTCACATCATAAGTCTTTAATGGCGGTAATTTTTTCAGTTTTTTCTAAGATTTTGCCTTAATTTTTTTCCAACAACAAAAAAATATATAAATGACATTTATGAATTCCACATAAAACAACATAATAAACTATATTTTACTTGCTCTGCAAACGTTTTAAAGACAATTATCAAGTTCGTTAAGCATCATTTAATATCATTTTCATTTTAATTTTTATTTTTAACTAAAAAAAAATCATTGCAACATTTATGGTTTCCAAATAAACGCAATTTGGGGAAAAGATGTACTTGTTTTAAACACAATTTAGTAATTAAATGTACTAACTAACTAAATAAGTAAGTCATCATTTAGTTACAACTAAAGAGAGATTTTATTTAATGTTATTTTAGTTAAGATCAAATTTTTTATTGTTATCCTTAACTGAACAATAGAGAACAGAAGAGACAGAAGCTCTAAGATGACATTAAATTTACACCACATAAAAAAGAGATGATAATAAAAACAAAAAATACACAAACAAATATTCCAAGTAATTCATAATTTAATGACATTTCAAATGTCAGTGAACATGTGAATGTGTTTATGTGTGTGTATTTATCTTTATGACCGAGAGAGAGAGAGAAAGAGAAATGAACAAATGTCACCGTGTTAAAGAAGATTATAGAAATGTGATTGCTCTGATTTCAGATTTGAAATTGTCTCTTTATAATGTTTTCTGTTGCATCTGATAAGATAAATTTTTCGTTTTTGGTGTTTTTCTGAATTTCTTGTCTTTTTTTGAAAGTTTTATTACCGATAATTTTTTATGGTTGTTTTAGAATAGAAAAAACAAGATTACCTTTTTATGGTTCAGTTTTTTTCTTGAAATGAAATTATGTTTAATATTATTTTTCTATATATTTGCAATAGATATTATAGATAATAATGATATTAATTTTAGGGGTTTACTTAAGATTCAAACTAAAAACGATATCAGCCAATAATTAATGTTAAGAGTTTTATTATTAAATTGAAATCATAAAATAGTGACATTACTAACTGATTTATAGTCTTGTAATGTGTAAGAGAAGTCGGTTAACAATCATACATTATTAGGTAATTTTATATTGCTCATCGTCAGAAAACGATACTCGTTAATTTCTAGTTAATATACCCAGTGTATAGAAATAAAAGTATATTCTCAACTGACTATATATAAATGTAAAATATTTATATTTCCTAGTGGACGTCAATTCAAAATTAAAAACACCACAAATGCATGTGTAGTAAATACGTTATATACTGCACCAATTTTGATTGGTAATGAAGTACATATAACTTAAAGTAATTTTACGATTTATAATTGACAATTTTAAAAAGGTTGTTGCTTGAACTCAGAGGCTGCCTCATATATCGGTCTATATCTTTTAATGTACCGAACTGTTTCGGCTGGTTTTAAATAGGAATCAATTGTCACCAAATCTATTCAAAAGTATCACTTCTGGCGCTGTTAAACAAATGTTATCTTTAAACGATTTTTTTTCATTATATTTGAAGTGTTTGTAGCTCTTCTTTCTCCTTAGAAATTATTGCACTACAACCAACATTTTCTTCTTCTAAAGAAAATTTTGCATAATTCTACAAAATAACAACAACAAAAACACATAAATAAATGTAAATAACAAATCGTACAATTAAACTAGAACTAACGACTTCTTTGTCAGTCTAAAAAATAAAAAAGAAAAAAACAACAAACAGAGATGCCAAACAATGAAATATTCCGAAAATAAACCCAACAAATTTGTATCTCAAGTTCTCAAATTTGAAACTTCCAAAGAACAAAAAAAAAAAAAAAACAAATTAGTAGAACCAAAACATGGAGGGAAACTTTAAATGGAACAAAAATAATAATAAAACCTTCGAAAGAAGACAAATAAATGAAGTACGACGGACGAAAAGGCAACACAAACGAATACTTATAAAAAAGAAAATCGACAGAAATGCAAAAATGGCCCAACGACGTCTAGATGTCTCGTAAAGAGTTTTTTCTTTTGCATTGTATGCAATAAAAAGGAATTAAATGCAAAATGTTTGTTGTTTTAAAATTGCATACAAATCGCTTGTTTACAATGTTAAAATATTAGTGACTCGAGAAGTGCCACGCCACACCGAAATAGAGAAGTGAAGAAAAGCGTCTTTTTATGGTGTGGTCTACACTGGCACAAAGGAGTAAATGAGAGTGTGTTAAGTTTGTCATTCTGTGTGTAACGCAAAAAAAAGAAATCATTTGAGACCCTATGACGTATATAGTATACTTTGTAACAAATCAGTCTTTTCGTTGTTGTTACACTCAAATCTACAATAATTGTCAGAGCACAGTGAAATTGAAGATTTGCTATTGTCCTGAGAAGTTTCCTATTTAAAACCAGCAAAATCGAACTGGTATATTAAAAGATATAGATTGATAACTGAGAAACCTGTAAGTTCAATCGAAATAACATTCAACTATATACGCATCATTATCATTTCAAAAATGATTAAAATCGGTTCAATAGAAGAAAATTATAGCCAAAAATAAAACTATTTTAATGACTAAAGAAGGGTGGTGCAGAACCGTATTTTGGCATTATAAATTCGGCAGTTTGGATCCTATTGAGACTTCATGGGCGAAGTGATAGAGGCGCAAATTGGGGTGCCCCGTACAATTTCATTTAATTTACTATCTTATAGCCCATAATAGGATGTTTAAAAAACATACTTTAATAAGGAATTTATGTCTTACAGTTTTCGAGTTATTTGCATTTGAATTTTCAACTTTTAAAATTTATATTAGAAAGTATTGTCGGATCTTGTTGTAAAGGCTTCTTCTATATCTCCAATAAATGTGGAATCTAAAGGCCAACAATCAAAAAGTTCCATTTTTGGAATTTTTCTTCATATTTTTATGAAAATAAGAAACGAATTTTAATAAATCAATAATTTTTCTCACGCTTTTGATTTGGTATCACAAGATCAATATTTCTTGAAAATTTTAGAGAGATTTCTTTACAATTAAATATTTATAAGAAGTTACAAGAATTTAGTAGTTCAATTCTAAATTTCAGATATTTTTGCAGACATATTTCTGAACGATATGCAAAAAATGTGAAGTCTATAACTTTCAAATCGAAATAAACTCATCCGCTATTATTTTGATAAATTTCATGCAAATCCATGCAGCCGATCAAATTGTCTTAACTGAGTATATTAAAATCAATGTAGTACCAAAGAAGTTATAGACCGATATCTGAGACCACTTAAAAATAAAAAATAAAACTTATTTTGATATTCGACTCTCATGTTTATGCAAAATTATTTAGGTACCAAAATATAGTGAAATGTGATGAATTTAAAAAGTGTATTTGATCATCATTTCGAGCAGAAGGGTCCTTCAAATTCGTGATAACCAAAAATATCTCGTTCTCACTTGTTTTCTGGTTTAACATTGAAAGGAGAAAAAAACTAAAATTAAAACGAAATTTATTTTTTTGAAGAGTGTTGGCTGGTGAATTGTTTGTTTCGCTGTTTATTTTTCTCTTCCATTTTTTTTGGATGATTTGGTCGGTTGGTAGCTTTTGTTTGTTGATATTCTGTATTTTATTTTCTTGATTTTAACAATAGGCGTTTGGGTAGACACAATTTATTTAAGATACGGCGCTAGTAAGCACACTTTAAGGGTCCATTGTATTCCCAATTGAATTTAAGTGCCAACGAAACAAAAATCCTATCGATAACAATAACAACAATGACATGACCAAAAAGAATAACCGATACTGGGGCAAAAATTAACATGCCCCATTTGATGCTCAAATACCTTTCAGTATGTCATGTTCATATCAAATTTAGATTGAATTTAAAATCTTTAAAAAATGGCTAAAACTAAAAAAGGAAACAATTTTTTCGGGATTTGCTCACTCACCGTAATTAGATAATAATTCATGAATGATGATGATGATGATGGTTCATTGACCAGCAGAGCAATTGGTGGACACGACAATAACCAATAACCAAACGATTATGCCTCCATTCAGCTCTGTTAAAGATGCTGTGTTGAAGTACTCTGTAAATATAACAATGGGCCAATATTAAGAGAAATACGTGATCGATTGACTACCGACAAGTTTGCCTTTAAGACTTAAAAGAACAACAAACACACACACACATATATATACATACATTTATTCACTATGTGTTTGTAAAAAAATTCCTTAAAATTGTGTTGAATTGACTGGACTGACTGATTATAACAAATTACCGTGTTTACACGTTCATCTACATATTTTAAAATTGTTCCTTCATACTAAACTAACAGATTCTAAAAATCTATAATAAATAGAAGATATAATATAACAACTAATAGAGAACAGACAGAAATAAGTTCGACAAAATATTAACTTAAACATCTACATCACAATTCACAGTGGG
Organism: Cochliomyia hominivorax; assembly: GCA_004302925.2. Taxonomy (NCBI): domain Eukaryota; kingdom Metazoa; phylum Arthropoda; class Insecta; order Diptera; family Calliphoridae; genus Cochliomyia; species Cochliomyia hominivorax. The sequence continues at coordinate 119,065,817 of PYHX02000467.1, read as the reverse complement.
GCAGAATCAATTTCTTTCGAAATAAATGTGTAACTTTCAATCGGCTGGTTGGTTTGTATGAAATTTTATATAATAATGGTAATGCAGTGAGGCATTATAACTCTGAGAATTTGTTCGACCTTCATGAACTTTGGGTTCATGCATTTCCAAAGATTGGAAAGGTAGTGACTTGTTTCTGGAGTTTTAGGGAAATAAGGACTAAATAATAAATACTGATCAAATGTTTTGTTAAAAATTTGTAATTTATAACTGTAAATTTTCCTTGAATAGTCCTAATGATGTTCCGATGCAGTACTGATTTGATCAAATGTTGATGAAACGGCAATATTCATTTTGTTGACGGGGTGAGAGGAAAATATATCAGTGACAGAATAGGCTTTGTGTTCGGTAAAACTACGAACTTAGTAATTTGAACACAAAAAATTCGAGATCTTTGGGTTCGGCATTCGATTCAAATACGGTGGCTTTGAATTCAGTAAAACTGCGACTCTAAGAATTCGGTAGCTTTGAGTTCGATAAATCTACAAAATATATAATTCGACCCAAAGATCACGATATTTTTGAGTTCAGTAAGACTACGAGTTAAATAATTCGGACTCAAAGAAGTCGGGAGCTTAACATACATATAACTCTATTATTGGTTTCTAAATTTGAATCAAACACTCAAAGTCATAATGTAACACCACTAATATTATCATGCAAAAATTTTATTTAAAAAAAAAATATACCGTCCCACTGTGCTACCCAACAATAGAATTAGAGAAGACCAAGAGAAAATCGTCCCAACAAATTGGCTAAGAAAAATTATGTTTTCAATTGTAATTTTATACGAATATTGAATAAATTGTCTAACATTAGTTACTTATTTCGCGATCATAATAACTTTAATTTAGAGGTGAATCCCAGGAATAAAGTATTACACACTCCATGTGAAATATTAAGAGAGTTAAGAATTCCTGAGTGATGATATACTCTCTACTAGAAATTACCAATATTATGATTATTTGCCAATTTCAATCTATGAAATATTTTCTTTTATAAACTGGTTTTCTGGAGAATCTCAACAATTGACAATTGTTTATCGCTCGAGCGCGATGTTTCGTTGGTATCGAAACATATTTATTGTAAATAGGAGTGGGAGGAGTTATTGTAAAGAATTATTTTTTCAACAGCAAATATGTTTTCTCTCTCCCTTGTCTGTATGTTTTATGATGGGATCATCACATTTTCTCTAATTTCATAACAAAAAGGTGTTGCAACTTTAACATCATGACATAGAAGGCACGTTTATTTAAATCGATGTTGCTCTTTCTTTAAGGGAAGTAAAGAAACCACAAAAGGCCCCATTTTTCGATATTGAAAGTTTTCATGAAACAAGAGTACTGTTTTATATTGACTATATTATGATAAAATGCTTGACAAATTCATTTTATTGGCCCCACTAAGGTTGTTCCACTACCTGGCTCTGGAATGATGCATCCATAATATTTTGTCTTTGGATTATGGATTCTCCGTATTTATTAAACAGCCAGATTAATGAAACATACTTTTTCCACTCGATTGGAAAGAATGAGGCGATAAGAAAGCTTTTTGTTTCTGAAGTTCAGAAACTTGAACATTTGTCTGCAACCAAACTCTAATTCGTTGGTGTAACTAAAGAACATGTGATGGGTTTGAACACAATGAATTTCAAAATCCTCACAGAGAGATATAGTTACATTAACTTATCAAGATGAACTGTGGCATTGGATCTGGTTTATTTCCAAGAGACCTCAAATGTTATATATATCAGACTGATATATATGCAATCTCAGAACATGTGGCGTACTTCCAACCATGGGAGAGAACTCTATTTTGATAAACACAGTTGCTGCAATATCTGAGCACTTTCGCTTCGGGGTACATGTACTTAAAATAGAGATTCCTTCCAACAGGAGAAAACTATTTTTTATCTACTTTGCACAGACCTGTGTTTAGTGATGTGAGAGCGATTTGTGGTTTTATCTGGAATTGTTGCTGGTTTGACAATGTGAATGCTCACATACTTCACAGTTTATGTGATGTAAAGGGATCAGTCTCTCATTTGTCTCATTTTGTAACATGACTTTGCTTCAACTATTTTTCGGCCTTAGAGTCTCCAAGGACTTTTGGCCTGCTTTTGATATGAACCCCAGTCGTAATTTTATATAAAGTTTGCTTTCGGTAAATAATGGTTAATGCGTTTTTGGACAAATCCGATAGCGTTTGTCCAAAAATAGATAGATATGGTAAAAAGGAATGTAAATTCCCAGCATTAAGTGGTCAATGGCAACGTTACTGGATCTATGTTGATTATCTAATACAAAACTAAATTGCAAATTAGAATATATTTAATCCTACGGATGGATCTCTACTTGAAAGAGTCCTTTGGAACCTCGTCTAAAAAAGATTCTAACCTAAACAAGTCTCATGATTTCGAAGTTACACGAAGCAAAAACAAGTTTAAAACATAAAACCGATGAGAACTTTATAGATTTTTTATGAAATTATAAAGAAAATCCATGTTTTATTAAATGGGACATTATTGGGATGCAAAAAGTAACCGTTGTAAATATCTTGGTAGATTAATATTAGAGTAAACCCCGATAAGGGAAAGAAACTACCAACTTAAAGTATTGAAAGTTATTATACTTTATTCTAGACCACCATAGGTGGTGGGGTATTATGCGTTTGTGCTGATGTTTGTCACAACAGCAAAAATGGTGTTACTTCCATCTTTAGGTATATCGTTTCACTTAGAATCGGTTTTTTTGTCTGTCTGTCTATTCGTCCGGCTAACTGTTCATGCTAACATTGTGAACTCTCTTAGGACATTTTGATGAAATTTAGAACATATTATTATTTTAGGTCAAGGTCCAATATGTCTGTTCGGTCCAATATTTTTGGTAGCTTCCACACAAATAAATAACGGCGCAATACAATTTTCTATTGATCCAAAAGCCACGTCTGAAAATCGCCTTAAATGATATAAATAACAATATTTTATATAAACAGGTCTTACAAAAAATTCTAGGACGGTTGGTCCATAACTTTTTATGTTTGTGCCATGCTGTAGGGTATAATATGGTCGAGATCAACTGACTATTACACTCTTTCTTGTTTTTATTTATTTTAACTTGTCTCAGATAAGATTTTGCCCCGGATTTATAATTTTTTTCGGAGTAATATCTTTATCAGGCCCTCAGACTTTCAAATGTAATTCCTCTTCAGCATTTCAGGGATTTATGTTCCCTATATTAAAATTTCTTATAAATACATATACTTATATAATAACATACATATGTATATATAAACATAATTGTATATATAATCTACAACCAATATGATATATATTTTCATGATACATTTCAAACACATTAGATGCAGTTTTTACAGTTCAAAAACAAATTACTCCCGTCTCACATTACATGACCATCCATCGTGCCAAGAATAAAGACTCTTTTGGCCAACTATAAAAACAACAACAATCAGAAAACAAAAAAAAAAATAATAATAAATAAAGAAAACCAACTAAACATTTGTCTTAAATATGTGTTGCAAGTGTAAATGTGTGCTTCAAATACTATATGATGTTGTTGTTGCAGTTGCAAAAGAACAAAAAATGTTTTATTAAGCTCAAATTCAAATAAATTGTATATAATACAAGCAAATAGTCAGACAGTCTAAAGGACGGACAAAAATATATAGAAAGAGAACAAATAAACAGCATTTGGTTTGGTTGGTGGTTTGGTAGTTATTGTTGTTGTTACTGTTGTTGTTCGAACATTTATTTGGTACATCATCTCTTGTTGTTTATTTTCAAACTATAATTTATTTCTAAATTGCCAGCCAACGGCCAGGATTTCCAACTAAACTGCAAATTAGCAGCCAATTTCCAAGTCGATTAATAACCATAATTATGGTTCACAATACACCAAGTAAGTACACTCCTCATACATACATACACACACATATACACATTCATACAGACATACATAAACATTTGAACATTTTATTCTTTTTTATTTTTATTTTTTTTTTAATGCAAAAAATACATTTCATTTTAATCGAATCAAATGAATATTCGCGTTTATTCTTAATATCAACGATTCACTCAGTGGCGCAAAAGCGCCAAAGAGGTGCAAGACTTGCAACAAAATGATGCATCAACAAACACTTTTGGCAGCATAAATACTTTTTATACAATTGTTAGACATTATGTGTGTGTATGAGTGTGTGTGTGTGTGTGTTACCAATAATCACAAATATTTTGTTTTCTTTTTGTTGTATCGTTTTAATTTTCTTCCTTTTTTGTGCTTTTCCCTCAATTTATCTGTTTGTTATAGTTGTTGCGATAATTAACGGTTGCATGTCTTAACTGATTTGTTAATATCGGCCACAATTAACAATTGTGTTTGTTAGTTTAATGAAAACTTGTGATTCAATAACTTTTTATTTTATTATTTTTGCAAAGAAACAAAATTTTTTCTTGATACGAATGACTGAAATGGACAGACGAACGATGGGTTAACAAAAAAAAAAACTAAATTTATTTAAAACACAGATTAATAGTTTAGAAAAGTATCTGAAATTTTCAAATCAATTGTATATTTTAAATAAATGGATAATATTATATTCGGATATGTCCAATCATAAAGAAGTTTTACAGAAAATTGGTTTTGGTGATTATGCCGAACTATTTACTGACACCACTATCACCTTACTAATCACCGGACTAGTCATTTTATCATAGTCTTATTTTAGGTGGAAACCTATTTTCTATTCTACATTTTCTTCATGATAGAAAAAGATGTGCTAATTTAGAATCTCCCTTCCATACAACTTGTGGCGATTACTGCATGAACGCATTGTATCTTATCACTTCTAATTTGTGGAGACGATTGCTTAACTGTCTCCTCACGATACACTTGGTAGCTAATTTTATTGTAATTTTAGGGTGCCGAAAAACAGGAAACGTTCGCACACATTTTTAGTCATGACTATTTTTGAAAATAATATATTTTTTTGGTACATTTTTTCTGAATTTTAGCCCTATAACCACCATAAGTGGTTGAGGTATTATGCGTTTGGGCAAAAATTGTAACAGGCAGAAATATTGTACTGTCACATCTTTTAAGTATACCGTTCGATTTAGGATCACTTTCTGATTCAGGCTGGCTGTCCAATGAAACCTTAAAGATATCTTAATAAAATTTGGTATATGTCATTTTAGACAACGATAATACTTATTGAAATTGGTGATGATGGGTCCATTATTTCACCTAGCCCATCTACAAATGTCGTAGTTTTATTTTAAAATAATATGCCACATAATGCAAGGATCAGTCCATTTTTTCTCATAGGTACCATACAACCGCCCTTCCAAATATTACTTTAAAGAGCTTAAATCTCACTGTTGGTATTATAATATGTATTAGTCAAATCAAGACAATTATAAGCAAAAAACGATGTGAGAAATTTAACGATGGTCGGTCCATAATTAGCTCCCATGTAACGTTCAGAAAAAAAATCCTATTATTATCCCACATGTATGTTAGTATACTGTACTCTTAAACATTAATTAAAAAAAAACATTTACGAGGGTGGTTCATTAAATTTTGGAAGCTACCACAATAATGTGATGTATTGTATTAAATAGTCAGGCTCGACCGTGAAATTATGAACTGATCTAAGGAACATTATTATTGATTTCGGAAACGGATCTTTTGAGCTTTTTATAATTTTGTATATGGTCTTGGACTCATAAAAGATTAATGTGTGCGAAAATATATACAAATATTTATATTGATGAGACTACTTGAGATATAAGACCAATCATCAATAATTTAGGCTTCACCGTCTATAGAGTGTTCACAAGGTTTCAAGGATAAACATTGCTAAATTGGCTCAAGAAGTCATTCTGAGTCTATTGGTACACATTAAGTTGTTGTTGCGTTACAACTAGCTGCACAAAAGCATAATTATAAGAATTTATCAGAATACAATTTATGAATTTAAATATCGGTATATAGAAATTCATATATGTGAACATTAGAATAATACCATCAGATATATTTCATTGCTAAGTCCATTTATATATGATTTAATCGTAAAAGAATTTAGAAACCTTAAACCTAATGATATTATTATTAATAAACTACAACGATGATGGATTTAAAGTACTGCCACGAGACTATGTATTTGGAAAAAAATAACCCAGAAAACTGAACCGAAATTCTTTCAAAGTTCTAGTTAACATTCGAACTGAGGGACTTCAATGTATCACACATTTCTTATTAAAAGTATTAAAAATGATAAGTTAAAGTGTTATATTCGTGCCGAATTTTTTATACCCTTCACCTTTTCTTATATGGAATTTTTTATTTGTTTGGCCGATTTTAAAAATTTAAAAACTCGGAAACTAATAGGCCGATTAATGTGATGTTTTCAATTCTAAAATTCTCTTAATTATATCCGTTCTGCTAGTACAAAAAATATGTCATATTTTGCATCACATTGCTATTGTTTTCAATACTTTATCCAAAAACAACCACAAGGAAATTAAAAATTTTTTATATCTCGACTATTTATGAACCGATTTGAAAATTAATGAAATATTGAAAAAATTGGCTATAACTCCGGAATTAATGGTCCGATTCATTTTATGTCTTCATCCCATTAATCCGTTAAATTAATTGAAATCTAACTGTGAAAAAATTAAGTCTCAAAATCTTACAGATTCTTCAAAAGATAGAATAAATCCAAAAAAAATTGAAATCAACTCCTCTAAAAAATGTTATTCAATCTCCTTTCAAATTAGAGAAAGTAAATTCCATAACATGGTCCTCGCGAAGAAAAAATAGAAACTACTGGTTCTTTTGAGCTAAAGTATTTTTTGGGAATATGTTTTTATTATGATTTTTCTTTTGGTACGAAATTTTTCCCAAATTAAGTTGCGGACATTTTAGGAATTATAATAAAAAAGGTGAGGTTATGTGATATTTATCTTTAGCTCATGTTATTAAAGACAATAACTTCAAATATTATTGTGAATTCAAAATAATGCAAAAGTATAGCATAAAATAGGGAGTAAATAATATAGCGGATTTCAAAACCTGCATTGAACTGACATTAAAACTCTTCTGTTCTTGAGTTGAATTTCCAGATGTTCACCTCTACCTCCTTTAAAACACACGTCACAAAAACGCTTATTTTTCTAGGGTGGGATTTTTAAATAAGGAAGTTTGGATGTTGTCATGGATATTATTTTTATTTGGTGTGTGTATTTGATGAAATGTATCAGAATAATCGCTTGAGGGCGTTGAACTGGAGTATCATTATGCAGAATTTTAACGTTCAATGTTTATTAACACAACAACAAACATTTCAAATATTTGGTAGTGATATGCTATATTTGAGTGTACCGAATTTTAAATATCCTACACAATTTTTATTACGAATTTAAAATATTGTACGAAAAAACCTTATTTTATATTTTGCCAGCTTAATTCTTAATTCTGGAAAACCCATTATATATCGTCAGTAAAATAGGGCTTGATAAGAATGACTTAATCGAAAATTTTCAAAATTGGTTTCAACCACTTTTTCAAGGACAAATTTATTTAAAACTTTATTTATAACAGTAAAAGTTCTCAAATTCGACCCAAACACTTTCTCAAGGATTTTGTTTACTGATCAAATATGGGATGGGTAAAATCAAGGGGAAAGGTACTTCTACGCAAAGCAAATATTAGTAATCGAATATCTAAAGAACTGTTAAAGCGGGAGTATTCAAATTGATTCCAATTACTTTCCCGATGATATTTTTATTGGTCAAAATGTAAGACCAATTGGACCAGGGGGAAAATCCCCCTTACAAAGGAAATAATGAAAAGGGTTTTTATGGGTCAAAGAATGGTCCTAGCATAACCAAATTTTATGGGTTTATTATTATTTTAGAAATATTATGGAAACAAATTCAGAAAATCATTTTAAGAACTATGAATTATATTACACCCTAATTTTGGGACAATTAACATTTTGCAAGTTTCAAGCCGATTTTGATAATATTTGATAAATGATATAAATTAAGATTGTCTCAGACATTGCATTGATATTGCAGATTTTAATAGGAAAATGTTTAAGGTAATAACAAATAATCTGGCCACAATTTTTATACATAAGTTTTTAATAGAAAAATTACAAAATAATAATAATAATAATAATAATAATAATAATAATAATAATAATAAAAAGTTATATATGGTACATAATAAAAAAAATTACAATTAATAAAAATGTATGGCTGTTAGGTCGAAATTCCTAAGCAGTTTCCTTTTTGAAATCTGCAACATCTGTCGATTAGCAAACAAACTATAAATCAATATATGAGATTATCTTAAAAATACCGAGAAATTTCTATCGGAAGTTTGTGGAGAAGTAATTCATCATAGCAAAATAATCTAAACAAAAAAGTATCCCATCAGTAGGCTACAACACGTATTTAATTTATAAAACAAGTAGCAAAAATCATTTTAATTTATTATTGATGCAGTTGTTAGTTGTCCGTCCGTCCATCTGTCCGTATGTCCATCCGTAGATCTTTGCATCCAAAAGATCGTTTATAAATAAAAGTCTGTCTGTTTGTCCCACCTTTTGTCCGTCTGGGGGTTCATTCGTCTGTAATTCTTTAAATGCACATAAAACTAATATTGTGTATATACACTTTGCGGCAAAAAATAAGTCAAGAAATATTTTATGAATTTTCGTAATCAGTCTTGATTTGGATCAAAGCAAATCATTTCATTGTATTAATAAAATATAATGACAACTAAATAAAAATCTTCCTCTAAAGATCCATTTATTCCTTTGACTAATTAAAATCGATTCAATTTTAATTAGTCAAAAGAATTTGAATTTTTAAAATCAATTTTGATTAAAAATATTCTAAAATCGTATTTTAATAAAAATTTGGATTAATGTAAATCATTATGGAAAGATGACTAAATAAAAGTAATCCATTTTAGGGTCCATTGTTCATAAATTTCACTAAAATCGGCTCAGCGACTAAGGCGTAATTGAAAATGAAGAAAATAATTTTTAAAATCAATTTTTATTAATTGTTCCAATGTCCATATTTAATTAAAAATTTTGATTAAAGAAAATCATTACAGGGATGTAGAAAGAGTACTTCCTGCTTCCTTTGATTTATTTGCTTTTAAAATTGCTTTTAAAATGGGATAAATAGAATAACAATGTGAAATAGAAAATATATAAAATGTATAAAGAAAATATATGTAATTTTCCACACACATTTATTTTAGCAAAAGAATATAACCTCAAAAATTTGTTCCAATACAAGGAGTTCATTCCTTATTCGGAATAATCATATAAAACTTTTATATATGGAATAGTTCTATTTAAATTCGGCAAAATTATTTTGCTCACTAAAGTGGGTTAACCTTTAAACTCTTTAGAAGTGTAATTCCATGCCACAGTCTTAAATTTATTAATATTGGTAAAATAACTATAACTATACTCTGGAAAAGAGTAACCCTAATATATCCTCACTACCTCTAATTGTAAGATCATCACAAATTCGTTATTTCCGGACCCTGACGTATCTTTATCTGATTTGCACAAGTGAAACACAAAACAAAAACAAACAAATCTTTAATACAACAGTATGAGTTCGAGCACCCAACTAACTTGTGCCAACACATTTTTAGCCAAACAAATCCAACCAACAAAAACATTTCCAGCCAGTTAGTCAACTAAACTTAAGTCAGTAAGTCAATCATGTATTTAGCCAACAACAGTAGTCGCTGTCGTCGTCGGTTTCTGTAGACGACTAATGACAACAAACAGCAACACCAAAACCAACACCAAAAAAACTATAAAGAAAAAGAACACTTGTGTCTCTGGTCTTGTTGCGTCTGTGTTTTTATTTTAGAGACGAACTGACTGACTAACGACGATCGTATAGAAAAGAAGACAACCGACCCAAAGATTGTTTTGCCAGCAAAACGTCTGTTTAGTTTTAAGTGAAGTTCGATCTGAACAAGTGGTTGACGTTAAATTAGCGGCACACTGACTTGACTCTGCCAGTTAGTTTAAAACAAAAAAAAAACAGAAAAAAAGTTGGTTTAAATAAAATAAAAAATTTTAGTTAAATAAAAACAATTTTGAAATTAAATAAGTCAACATCATTATTATTATTGATTTATTATTGATTTTTATTTTGTTGTTTTCAAAAACAAAAAAAAAGTTCTGAAATCAATACTGTTTGTTGTTAGTGATTTTGTGTGAAATTTTGTTGTAGTATTTTTTATTTTTAAATAAAATTTAATTTATTGATTGTTAAAATGTTTATTTATTAAAACGTGAGAGTGATCATCAAGTGAATGAATGTGTATCGGTGATTGTCGTCGAAGATTGGTGGTGTTTCAATCCGAAATTTTAAGAAGATTCAAGTTTTTTTTTTACAAAACAAAAATTAAATAAAACAAATCTTTATCACACACAAACAAATACATCACGATGTATCTAGTGGATTGATCATCTTCATCTTCATTATTACCTTGTCTTTTTTATTTAATGATGTTAATGTTTGGTGTGATGATCATCATAATGATCATCTTTTAAACTAATATTTTTGTGTAGTTTTGTTGTTGTTTGATGGGGTTTTATACCCTTCACCACCACAAATGGTGAAGAGGGTATATTAACTTGTATATATATTTTTGCATCAAATCAGAGTTGAGTTGATTTAGCTATGTCCTTTGTCTGTCCGTCTGTTTGTCTGTTTTTTGCCATTAATTGACGGAGCCCAATGAAATTTAGCCTGAGTACTTTCTATAATTCCGAGAACTTTCCAACAAAATCGATTCAGTATATTTTAACATAGAGACCGATGTCTGAGGCAGCCTCTAAGTTCAAGCGGAGAACTTTCGATTGATTGAATTATAAATCGACAAATTTGAATGATTTTTTCCAAATAACAAAATCGGTTCAGTAGAAAAAAAATTATATCACTAATTTAATGACTCATTAAGTGTTCCTGTGTTATATTAAAGACAAACTTTTATATATTGTATACATTTGTGAGTGTATGTATGAAACATAACACACTTACTTCACACGCATTTGTGGTGGAGGGTATTGAAAATTCGGCACAGCCGAATATAGCATTCTTACTTGTTTTAATTTGTTGTGTTAATTGGGTAATAAAACTCACAAAATTAATAGTTAATGAGGTGTTCTTCGGATATTCTATGGATTCTTTTTGGTTTTAAATTAATTTTTGCATATTAAATTGTTTTTGTAAAGAAACATATTAAAAATAGAACAAAAATAAAAGAAATAAAATTAAAAAAAATGAAAATTAATTTAAAAAGCTGAAAAAACCGATGAAATTTTTAATAAAAATCAAAAGAATCTACAGAGTGAGCAAATGTGTTTGTGTGTGTAATTCCAATTTAAATTGAACTAAGATAACAACAAGAACAATAAACAATTTAAAATAATAACAACATCAATTTCATAAATTGAAAACCCTCATTTCCCTGATCAATTGACTATAAGAAATTATAACCAGAAAATCAAAGAAAAAAGGGAATCGATCGAGCGAAATAAACTTTACAAGTGTTAAATGGTAAAATTAAAAGATCTCAGACTTTATTACAAAAAATATCAAAACGGACAAGTAAGAAGTTATAGTCGGTCAAACCCGACTATTTGGTACCCTACAGCACAACGTTGTTTATATGTGGTAGCTACTAATAACTAATGAACCAACCTCGTATAAAGGTATTTTTTATTAATGATTAAGAGTGCAGTTCTAAAACGATTTCTTCAGTGGGCTAGAAAAAATGTTCACCGACCCTCGTAAAATTTCGCACACCGAATTTTGCTTATATTTGTCGTGATTTAAGCAATTCTTATTATAATCCCAACGTATGTGCGAGATTTAAGCCCCTCAAAGTAATATTTGGAAGAGGATTTATATGGAACCTATGAAAAATAATGAATGACACATCGTTTTAGAATATCATAGGATTAATTTGTGACAAATTTCAATAAAATCGCTTTATATTAAGGACATTTGTGACCTTAAATCCCTGATTCCGGGAGGAACATTTGTATGGGGGCTAGGTGAAATAATGGACCCATCAGCAACAATTTTAATAGGCATCGTTCTTGGGCCAAAATAATTTAAAAATTTCATTAAGATCTCTTTAAATCGGCGATCTGCATTTTGCTCACTAGGTATACATGGACAGCCAGCCGGCGGATATCATATAGATATAGATCAACTCAGAAAGTGACCTTGAGTCGAGCGGCGTACTTAGAAGTGGTGGTAGTTAATTTTATTCTGTCCGTTACAATATAAATGCATAATGGTGTAGGGTATAAAACAATGTAAATTAAAAAAAATGTTTATTGAAATTAAAACCTCAATTACAAGAATAACAACAACAAACAATAAACTTTATATTGTTGCTGTTGTTGTTGAATCCATACGATACGCAATTTATATCGATTGTTGTTTCTTCTTCTTTAAGTGCATTTTGTTGTTGTTCTTTTCATTTATTTAATTTTTTTATACGACTTTTTTTGTGTAAATTGATTGGGTGAAAATAAAAATATGAAGCAAAAGAAAAAAATACAAAAAAAAAACTCCAAGAAGAACAACGGAAATCGATGAATTTTTAAGTTGTGAACGAAAATTGTGTACAGAAGAAAAAACAAACTCCAACAACATCAAATCAATTTAACACCAGCAACTGCAGCAGCAGCAACAACACAAAAAAAGTATCCCATCAGTAGGCTACAACACGTATTTAATTTATAAAACAAGTAGCAAAAATCATTTTAATTTATTATTGATGCAGTTGTTAGTTGTCCGTCCGTCCATCTGTCCGTATGTCCATCCGTAGATCTTTGCATCCAAAAGATCGTTTATAAATAAAAGTCTGTCTGTTTGTCCCACCTTTTGTCCGTCTGGGGGTTCATTCGTCTGTAATTCTTTAAATGCACATAAAACTAATATTGTGTATATACACTTTGCGGCAAAAAATAAGTCAAGAAATATTTTATGAATTTTCGTAATCAGTCTTGATTTGGATCAAAGCAAATCATTTCATTGTATTAATAAAATATAATGACAACTAAATAAAAATCTTCCTCTAAAGATCCATTTATTCCTTTGACTAATTAAAATCGATTCAAAGACTAAGGCGTGATTGGGAATGCAGAATTTCAGATTCCTGAATTTTTAAAATCAATTTTGATTAAAAATATTCTAAAATCGTATTTTAATAAAAATTTGGATCAAGGTAAATCATTATGGAAAGATGACTAAATAAAGGTAATCCATTTTAGGGTCCATTGTTCATAAAATTCACCAAAATCGGCTCAGCGACTAAGGCGTAATTGGAAATGAAGAAAATAATTTTTAAAATCAGTTTTTATAATTTGTTCCAATGTCCATATTTAATTAAAAATTTTGATTAAAGAAAATCATTACAGGGATGTAGAAAGAGTACTTCCTGCTTCCTTTGATTTATTTGCTTTTAAAATTCAATAAAAATGGGTTTTGCGATTTTCCTAAATAAATTTCGAAATCAGTTTTGATAAAAAAAAAATATTTTTTTTCATAATTTGGACTATAGTAAATCATACCTGGGAAAAAGTATGAGAGCAGAATAAAAGTCGTCCAATTTAAGTTATATATTCATAATGATTTTTGTGTCTTGTATGAATTTTATAAAAAATTATCGACCAATCCCTGTAAAATTTTATGCTCTTTACTCATATGAGAGTTGCGATCAGTTTAGGCCCAGTCCTGAAAATTTTGGAATGTGGGTTTGGACTGCAAAAAATGTTATTTTTCCCAAATCTAGTTTAATGAGGAGGATATTTGTATGGAAGTTAACACATCATTGCTAATTTCAATTGTATAGTCCTTATCCAAAAAATGCACAGGTATCACATTTCATCGAACTATCTATAAAATTTCGACCTGTAGATGATTAAATATACACAAGAATTGATAATGAGGCACAGAAGATTTGAACTGATATAAAATTTATTTTGATCAAATCAAGTTAAAGTATTTAATATCTATAAGGAGGACATTGGTATGGGAGTTATCAGATATATTGGATCGATCATCAGCAATTTATATTTGATCGCCATAAGTTTAATAAATTCAGAGGGATCATATTTCATCTAGTTATCCCTTAAAATGCGACCTGTATATTGTTAAATCGACTTAAGAAGTAACGTTGTTATTTCTAGTGAAATATAAACCCCAAATTGGCCACACTTTAAACTTTTTTAAATTAATTTGCCATTTCGTCTACACAATTGACCATTGACTATTGATTTGTTCACGAAAACCTTTTTTCAAGTAAAAAAGGAATTGTCGAATATATGAGTGCACAAACGGGTTAATTAAGTTGATGAGAATTTTGAATACTCGAATTTTCAAAATTTTCGGAAGCTCAATCAAATTCAAATTGATTCTAACTAACTTCAATAAAAATCCTTCAAGTTAATACTTTACCGATTTTCTTTATCCAGTCTTCCATTTAATTATTAAAAAATAAAGATCAAAAATGTGTGTCATTCTTTTTGTCAGTGACTGTATAATCTATGAGTGTATATACCATAAATTTATTTAGTTTTGTCTGAAATGTATATCATTTTTGTTCAGGGTCGGGGTATACAACTTGTTTCCTCTTTATTTTGGTTTCTTTCTTATTATACAAATTAAAATGATCATGATCATCATCATCATGATGATGATCATCATGTTTGGCAAACATTTTAAATGTGATCAATTTTTTATTAAAGAAAATTAAGCAATACGAACGAGACTTATAGACGTCACTGTGACCGTTAAATAAAACTCAGTCAGACATGTAGACAAGCGGATGGAGTAACAGTCAAGCAGACAGGCCAAAAAAAAATCAAGCAGTCAGATATCTAGCAAGCAAGCAAAATAGAAAGAAAGACAGACAGACATATGGGATAGACAGGCAATTGACAATCAGTTAAACGATCATCAATCGTTTATTCTAAAACAATCAATTTTAGTTTGCAATTTTTTGCTTTTTGTTAAATATAAAAATCTGTACGTGTGTATGTATGTATGAACATGTTGTTTAATATGCTGTAAGTATTAATAAATACGTGTGAGAGTGTGTTTAATTGTACACAACACCAGCAGTAATAAACCTTGATAAATTGTACAACATTAACAACAAAAACAAAAAAAAAAACAACAACAAAAAGTTTGTTTTAATAGTGATCGTTCATTGTAACCGGCCGGCAAAAAAAAATTATATTAATATTGGTAAGAAAAAAGAAGAAGAGGAAGCTAAGGTATGTAACAAACAAACACACATATATACGCAGCATACATATAAACATTCGTACTCACGTTTAAAATATGCAATTACATATATTCATACAGACAGACATACGGACAATGGAACGATTAGTTAAGCACTCTCCACAGAAATCAGCATGTGATCGCAGAGTGTGAATTAACGATCAACCTGCAAAAAAAAAAACGAAAGAACGGATGGATGGACGGACTGATAGATGGGAATGGAATGGTTAGTTTACTTGATTGTCTACTCCTCTCTCTCTATGTGTTTAAAGAATGGGTGGTTGGTGTTGGTATTTGAATATAATTTATATTTTATTATATTTATTGTTACTTATTTTTGTTATTGTTGTTCTTGTTGTTTTTTTTCCTTTTCTGATTCTTCACCTGTCTGTTGTGCAACAACAGAACAACAACAACAAAAGTGCATTTAACAGTCTTTGGCTACTGATGGCATGTTATGAGACACCAATAACCTGACCAACTATAAAGACTATAAAAGCAGCAACAACAACAGCAACAAAAACAATAGTCATAATGAAACGCATTAGTGTGATAACAACAAATAAATAAAGAAATACAAATGACAAATAAATTTAACAGATTTCTGACGGATATTAGACGACTTAACAAAAGCACTTTAATGCAGTGAATAGAAATTTAACACTGTACGTGTTTGAATTGAACACAGTGGTGTTAAAATGACAACAAAGGCGTAATAATGCATTTGTCATAAGCATGACATTGTAGCGATTTAGTTCATTAGGTGAATCACAATAGGGAATGGTATTTTTTTTTTATTTTTGAAATATTAATTAAAATATCAGTAGAATTTCACATATTGCAGATTTTTCAAATTTTCAATTGTCAATTCGACCAACAATCAGATATTTCTTTTACAGTTTTGTGCTTCATTTAATCGCTTTGGAGTAAGTGCCACACCTCGAAGTGGTTTACTCATTATCGTTCCTAATATTTCGATGCGAAAGTTTGACAGAACAGATTGACATTTGACATACCAACAGTCACAATATAGCAGAGGCTCAAAAATGTCTAACAACTCTGGTTTTATTCTGAACGTTGCGTAAAACACAAGGATATTTGTTATCAAATTTTCACCAATTTCTAGGGTTATTTAATTTTTTTTTAAATTGAAAAACTACGTTTAATTTTTTATTGCACACAATTCAAAACTTTCATCAGCAACCTTAACATTATTCACTACCTGGACTAATGAAGTTAACACAAGTTTAAGCATCATAGTTGATGGAATCCAATACGAATGCAATCAATCGAATCATAGGGGTTACTATTGATATTTAATTTACCTCATCAGCCGATCAGTGATAAATTACGCTTCTTAAGTGTGGTCTTATTCAAAGTAATACACAATTAAGAAATATTCCGAGCAGACTGTATACAAATGTCCTTAATAAAACATCTACATTAGGAGACGAACGCCTTACCGATTAATGAATATAATGAAATGTTCAGTAAACAGTTTCTTCTTGGTTGTCATCTGGGGCATTATTGCCCCGTGTTATGTTAGAGAAGATCTTCGAATATTCTTTCAAAGTTAAATTTGTCAAACATTGAAAGAAAGACCAAAAGTAAGATGAGTAGACAAATCGACTTAAAGTGTGACACACTGTTGACATTTTTGACCATTGTTGGACCATAGTTTTTAATGGTCCAACATAGATTGCGGAATATTCTAAATGACTTATAAAATATATGCTGAAAATCGAACTCTATGAAAAATTAATAATAAATCGACTTTATTTTTATAGATTTCTTAAACTTCAAAATCCATTTTACATGGATAAATTTAAAGCAAGTTTTTACCCACTATAGCCAGGACTTGTTTAGGTTTGAAAATATTTTCAAAATTATTACAAACGATAGTGTAGATATTTGCCAAAACAGCCAAGTTATTTCATAATAAAAAATAATTTAGGGCACTACTCATAGTGATCACAACTTTCGTTGCCTTAATTCGAATTGATTCTTAAAGATCTTTACGATCATCTTTTACTCATATTTTCTAGAAAAAGATTTATTTATGATTAAAATTAATGGTTGAGTTTAATGAAATTGTTAAATAAATTTAGGGCTCCATGCTCTTATAAAAACGATGGGATATTAATAATATTGTTGTTATATATAAAATTAATGACTTAATAATTAATAGTCATAAAATTAGTATTAGATCATCATCCTCTAATATAACCATTAACACTTGTTTAAGGATATTCATTTCAGATTAATGAAGAACAGCATCTTTGAAAAGGTGCTCTGCAAAGCTAACATTTTTTGTTATAATAAATTTCTTAGATGAAATCCAATTAAATTAAACCATTTCCCAAACCTTGTCGTTAACAAACATCATCCATAAGTTGTTTTCGAAAAAAGAGAAACAAATCCAACAAAACAAGAAGAACCCTTTTTTTGAATACTTAATTGCCTCATTTAATTTAGTGTTAATTTAGGCGTTAAAATCCTTTTTTTATTTCTGTATTTTATATTTCTCATTGTTGCTGCTGTTGCTTCTGCTTGTGTTGTTGTTGGCAATGATTATGATGTTGTTGTTGGTCTTAATCCCTCTCGACTCTCTTTATGATCATGACAAATTTATGGCTCATTTAAAAAACAAAAGTGTCAAAAATCATTTCAGTTTTTTTTTATAAAACACAAAAAAAAAAAAACAACCAGCCAACAAACTAGTCAAACAAACCTGTCTGTCTGTCAGTCAGTCTGCGTATACGTAGTATTAACTAAATGACTGACTAACTGACAGACTCGTCTTAAATGTTTGTTACAATTTGGCCAAATAATGTTTATGTGTTTATGTTAATCTACTTAACGGCTACTCCTTTTTTTCTCCCGATTCAGTGGAGTGTAGGGTGTGTGTGTTTGTATGAGTTTATGTTTGCGAGTATGTATATGTGTGTATATGACGCTGAATGTATAATATAATAATAAAAAGGGAGATGTGTTAATTTCAACACATACAAACTACTTAAGAAAAACAAATGCACAACAACAACAACTAAGAATAAGAAAAAACACTCTAAAGATGACGACAGTAACAACAAAAAATACATTGTTGTACATCAAACTACTTTATAGCGATGGAAAAACCATAAAAACACTAAACTAAATAAGCTTAGCGAAAAGGCAGTAATTTAAAAGAGTGAATTAATGATTTGATCATTGAAAAAATCTGGATAAATTAAAATGGTGCTTCGTTTAGGGATACGACGTCTTTTAAATAGAAATGTGTGTTTAAATAAAAATAAGAGATATTCCTCTTGCACCGGATTGCTTACTTTTCGGAGTGTTCGATTTAGATATATTTTCGATTAGGCCTTCGGGAATAATATCGAAAAATTCTAGTTTATAAAAAATTAAATCCGCTGTCGGAAACCCTTCCGTTAATGTTTTTGTCACTACCTTTCCTGCCTGCAGCAAGAATATTTTCTTTTAGAAAACTTGACTTCATTTTCCGAGTTCTGTTTTTAGCCTCTAAAATTTTAACAGTGTTTTTAGGTCTTTTTAAGTCCTTTGTGTTTTTAAACCTGCATTAGCTTTAACTTTTCATACAAAATAGTCTTTTTTGACTTTAACCCATGTAGATTATATCCATCTACCTGAAGCAGATTTTGGGATAAGTTTTCCCGGTACTATTTTTAACATTGTAACAGCTTAATAACAGATCTTTGAATGCTTAGACAATTTTTTAGGTCTTAGTTGGGTTTTGTTAAAAATACTTAACAATTTTAGTACGCACTTTTTTCAAATAATATTTTGCATAAAATTTTTAATGAAAGAGCGTGTGTTAAGAATTTTTCGATCTCACTCCCTGCATTTTTTTATTTTCACTTAAACTCCAGATCAAAATGACACTGTAGTTGATTGCTATGTAGTTGATTGATATGAAAACAATAACACCAAAATAACTGAATGAAGTAAATTTTTTCATGAAATCATTCTCTTATAACTCTGATCGTTTGAACATCAAATGGATGAACAGCAGAAGCAGCGACATTAACAAGTATCCCATATATTTTAATGCAATAACAAAAAAGTATCTGTTAATCATTACGATGGTATTAGTAATGATGAACATGATCACAATGATCACGTTGGATAGAGATGATGATGATGTTTAAGTTGACCACTGGTCTTCTTCTTCTTTTACCTGTGTGCATTTTGGTGACCACTTGAACACGTTTTAAATGTTTATAAAACTACAAAACAAAAGAACACAAGACAACAGAAAAATAAGAGAAGAAAAACACTCGTTCGTATATTTGTTGTTATCTTTTCTGCAGCCAAACATACTGACCAACCAACCATCCGAACAGACAGACAGACAAACACATTTAACTAAACAGCAAAAGACAGATGAGCACAACATTTTAATAAAACCGAAAACAACAAGAAACTAAAAAAGAAACGTTTCCTGTGCTGATCATGTTGTTGCCGTGGTAAAAAAGGTTGTTTGTTGTTATTATTGTCTTTGTTGTCGTTTAGCCAACGTTTTAGGCCGTGTATTGCTTTTTTGGTCGAAAGGTGGTTGGGTCTTTATTTTTTGTTGCTGATATTCCCTTCCCTTCTGTTATTTTTTTGTAGTAGTTGTTGCATTTGCTTTTTTATAAATCATCCATCGTGTTGCTGTCTGTCCGTCCGTCTGACTGAGTTACTACGCTTGAATGCTACTCGTAGTCCAATATATATACTACTGCCTCTAGTTGTTGCTTCTTTACAAAAAAAACTTTGTTGGCACTTTTTTCTTTATGTTGTTGTGTCGCTTTGGCTGAACTCTGTCTGCCGGAATGTCTTGTTGTTGCATTCAATTTCTTCTGTGTTTATAAAACTTCAACTCAGTAAACCAACCATCATGATCATCTTTATTATGTTAATGATGATTAAAAGTATATAATCATTATCATAAAAATAATCATAGTAATAATGATGATTATGATGTTTATGTTAAGGCCAGTCAGCCAGACACTACATTTTCTTTATGGGCATTTTGGGTTCAACTGCATAACTTGTTACATTCTTAACACAAACAACATGAGCAAAAAAAGTAAAAGATGATCAAATCAGGTGCATTTTAAAGGTACACAAATACACGTACACATGCGCATGCATACTTAGTCCTGTTATGACCAGAAAGATTAAAGATATAAGAGACAAAAATGTCATGAGTACATAAAATAAAAACAATAAGAAAAGAATAAATACAGTTATAAGAGAGTTAGTTGGTATTTAAAGTGTTACTAAACACTTTGTTGATGTTGTTTTTGTGGTTAGAGTTGATATTATTATTTCTTATCTGTTTGTTTAATCTAGAAAAAAAAAACATTTCTGGATATTGATTCCATCATTACATTCAATGCATTCCATGTGTACTCATAAAGACATAAAAATGATTTAGAATCCATATTAACGGTATTTGAAATATACTTCAAGTTGTTGCAAACTTGTTATGTTTTTCATGTATTCTCACAATTTAGATCGATTATAAATTGGCTAAAGCAATATGAACTCTAAAGTTGTATGAAATTACAAACAGGAAGGCACCGTATTTGATAATCATTTTTGTTTAAGTTTCAAGATGCTAAAATATTCTTTTAATAAAGATCGGTTCTAACAAACATAAAGTCACATGTCTAGAAAAACGACGACAAACTGTTTAAAATGTTTTAACAGTACCGGGAAAACTTGTCCGTTGATAGAAAACCTGGTCATGCTAAGACTATTTGGTACGAAAAGTTAAAGTTAATGTATACAGGGCTCAACAAGTTACTAATAGAAACGCTGCTAAAGAAACGCGCTAATGGATGTTCAGGCAGATTTTATGTTGCCAATGCGAAAATGAAGAGCAATTATAGCAATTTTTAAGATCTTCGATTAATTGGAAAATAATCGTTGGTTCCAAAAAGGGCTTGAATTATATGTACTATTGTTCGAAAATGAAATTTCATTCATTAGATTACAAATCGTGTTGGGAAATAATATATTATATACATTTCAAAATGTTTAAAAAGATCGTAGCACTCACTTTATTGTCATACAATCAATTTCCCTCTACTCAAACTAAAGGATTTCCACTTTTCTATCCAACATTAAAGATCATATAAAACTAAAGCAAAATATTATAAAATGAAATTAATGTTCAGACAAGAATGATTTAATTCTAAGAAAATCTATTTGAGCTGAATATGATTTCAATGGAATTATTAAAGTAAACACACATACACTCACAAACATTCACGATCACATTTTGATTTAATTCTAAAATATTTTTATAATAAATTATAAAATAGAAATGAAAACAAATAAATGGCAAAAATTCAGTTTAATGCTGATTTAAGTAGTTGTTGCACTTTAAATGTCAGAGAAAAAAATCCCACTCTTTCCTACTTAAAACGAGACAACTTCTTTTATTTGTTATTATTATGAATTTTTTCTGTTTTTTATACCCTTTTCTAGAATAATGGTGAAGAGCCACAACAACAATATAAACATTAACAGATCCCATGACCATGATTTACACACACAGCAGGATGGCTCAGGGAGACGAAGAAATATCTCAATGTTTCGTTGCAAGTTTATTTATCTATTATTAATGTTGTTGTATTTTGCAATATGGATTGATGGTGTAGAAGCTAGACAACAACAGAAACATCATGATGCACAACAGCAATCACAACAACAACAAATAAATCAAGTGGGCGCTCATCAACAGCAAACACAACATCATCATAATAGAGGGAACGGTGGTGGAGGTTCATCTTATGAAGTGCTTGGAAAACGTCATAAGAAAAATAATCAACAACACCACAACAGCAACAATAATAATCAAAATTATAATGAGAAGAAACACAAAAATGTCAATGGAGGAGTTGTGGCTTTCGCACATTCCAACAACAGCAGCAGTAACAGCAATTTAATAGGCGGTAGCGGTGTTGGAGGCGAGAAAGCTCATGGAGGTAGAGGTCGTAAAGGCGAGAAAAAACAACGTCGAGCTCATCATAGAAAACGCAATAGATCCAATGATCCTGATGACAATATTTCTTTATGGATTAATGAACAACAATTAAAAGTTTTGACTGGTAATGTTTAATGTATCAATTTACTCGTTTCTCAATCAATCAATACTAAAATTATAATAAACTATTTCCCCTGATTTCGTAAAGATTTATTTTTTCCTCAGAATTCTCTACACGGTCCCGTCTATGCCATACACAATGGTCATGTTCTAAATCACATATTGGACAGTAGATATTATGATTATCTAATAATACCGGCTGAAGTTAATTATGTTAATTTTACCTGGAAGTCGGGACATCGTAAATATTTCTATCATTTTGATTTGCTTGAAACATTAGATGAGAGTATTTTGCAAGCACCCACTGTCTCAATTAAACCCAAAGGTCGTGTACCCAATGAGGAGAAGAGTAAGACAAATAAACTTTCAAATGTTTTGTAATTAAGAGAAAACTAGAATAATTTGTTGTTGTTGATTTGCAGATTTCAGTGTATTTCTACCCTGCAGCGGTAATAATTCGGGCACAGCCATGTTTAATGTAGGTCTCACCATACACAATCGCAGCGGTAATCCGTTGCCTGGCACTCCGTTGCGTTTGAATTTCAAAAAGGAGTGTGCACATAGAGGTGTGTATGATAGCCTAGACGCTTCCAATCCTACACTAATTACATCTATGCAAGGTAGTGTATATTTATGTACTCTCTGTGTCTAACAACAAAACTACAAACAGAAAAAAATTCTAAATTTCAAAAATTTTAATTAAACATTTTGTAATGGACAAACAAATGATTTCATTTTGAGAAAAAAGATTATGGTGTACCAAAGTATAGCAAAAAAATTATAGCAAAGTTAGGATTGAGAGAAATTCTTCCTTTTTTTGATAGAGAACCTAAACGAAAACATTTTTTGTAATAAAAATTTTTAATAAAAAATAATTTTTAGTAATATTTTCCGAAAATAGACAGTTTAGTTAAAAAGTTATACAGAAAACGATTTAATACAAATAAAGATTTTAACAAGGAAATCTATAAAGTGGAATAAAGGCAACAATAATTTTCTCTAAAGAAAAAATTTGAAACAAAATGTCGCCAAAAGAAAAATTGGTTCGAAGATTTTCTCTAACAAGATTTCTGAAATTTTTATGGAAATTTGGTAAAAATTTAAGAGAAATAAGAGCATCAATTTGTTTTATGAAATTGAATAAAACTAAAACTAAATTTTAATAAAATTTATAATTTTTGTTTGAAGAAAAATCTCAAAAAACGAAAATTCGCAAAATTAAAAAAAAGTAATAATAATAATAATAAAGAAAAATTTTAATAATATTCCTGAAGAGAACTTTAAATATATTTCCAATACAAAAATTCTCAATATAGAAATTTTAATGGAAATTTTAAATTAAGAGAAAAATGTTTATAAACAAAAGTCACAAACAAGAAAAAATGGCCGGAAGAAGTGCGTATTAAACTTGGTCCTATTAAGAGTTTGCCAAGAATTCAAGTCTGCTGTCCTTTGAAAGAAAACCTTGTTCATATAGGAATGATCCACATGATTTTTCTAAAGCCAAAAAATAGAATACATTTTCAAATGAGCTCCCAACACATCCGGTAGCAAACAGCCCTGTTAACTCACTTTTAGTACGAAAACTTAATGCTAATGCAGGTTTAATAACGTGCAAGGATCAAAAAGTTCCTAACAGAAACGCTGCTAAAATTGTAGAGGCGAAAAACAGAGCCCAAAAATTTAAGCGAAGTTTTCTTGCAAATTTTTCGCAACTTCCTGGTCAAAAATTGTATGTCCCGAAAATTCCCTGAAGGAATGTTTACAAAACAGACTACTTCCATTCATAATACTTCAGAATGCAACTTATTTCTGGCCTAACTTGGCATCCTGTCACTATAGCAAACAAGCCCTTGAGTGCTACAAAAACAATAATGTGATATTTGTATCAAGAGAGGCAAATCATCCAAAATGTCCGGATCTAAGGCCAATGGTGAGACATTGAGCTCCTATTAAAAGAGAATTGAAGATCACAAAAAAGGTTATGATCAAATTTTCTGAAGAGAACTCTCCTTAAAAAAGAATGACCTCAATAAAAAGAAATTTTATTGAAATTTCTCAATAAAGAGAGATTTTTCAGAAATTTCTTAATTAAAAATAATTTTACTAGTATTTCTGAATAAAGAGAAATATTCTTTATAAAGAAAATTTGCCTCCATAAGTATAGGATAAGAGAAAATATTTACAATAACGAAAAATTGCGAAAATTTCCTTTAAAAATAAATTTTTAGTAATCGATAAAAAAAACTTTAAAAATGAAATCATTTGTATAAATTAAATTTAAATAAATTTGGTATATATCTTTTACGAAACAGTAATTTAAAGCGCAGTTTTGAAAGATAAGTACAGATCTTATATTAACCTGTTTTTTTCTTGCAATAAATGCTGCTACTTCCATTACTTATGCACTTTAAATATCCCAAAAAAAAAAAACTTTAAAAATTATATAAATTTCAATTTGCTTCATAAATTTTGCTAATTTTAATCCATCCCTTACTTTTAAAACTTATTTATTATGTGTGTAGTAGATATATACAAACGCTTAATTAATAAAATCACCCACTTAAACATGAATTTTATGAATAATTATAAAAAAATATACAAAACAACTTACTGTCATTTCCTTGTTATGATACATTTACTCTTAAATGCTTTTCTTCTTTTTTCCACATATGAATATGTAATCCCAATTAATTTTGCGCTTGTAATTATGTCCAAATAATTTAAATTAAAATTCTCCCAATAAAAAATTGTCAAAAACAAAACTCCTACATAATTTTAAGGTCCTGATCCCGAGTGTCATTTAAAATGTGGAGAACATGGTTTCTGCAATCATCGCAACATTTGTCAGTGTCATTCTGGTTATATTGGTCAGTACTGTGAGAAGGCATTTTGCTTTCCTCAGTGCATGAATGGTGGTAATTGCACGGCGCCTTCCGTATGCTCTTGTCCGGATGGTTATCAGGGAACTCAATGCGAGGGTGGTAAGTATTTAGTTTTTAATTGAAGTTTTATATCTTTGTTTTATTTAGATGATAAGTCTTAGATTTATTTGCGTTAAACTAGAAACAAAATAAGAAAACATATTAAATATATACAGTAAGTAAATGATTTAAATGTAAAAGCTTTATGTAGAGTGAAGAAATTTTAAAAAATTAAATCTTTTTCGATATCGCTATAGCTGTTTTACAGCCAAATTTAATGACTTCGGTCATGGCTTTATAAAATGGAGCCTGTTCAGCACCACAATCAATGCCAGTATCATGATGTTCTTGTTCTTCGTCTCTGAATTTTGTTATAGTTTTAAGAAGTTCCTGAAACAGGAAATTAAAGAAGATTAATATATTTGGAATATAACTTTATAAAGGTTTTTTACCTTATCTGGATTAGGAGAATCCATAATTTGTCTTAATTGTTCATTATAATGCTCAACAATAACAGTTTCCACAGCAACAGTACAAGCCATAGCCGCCTTTTCGCCCATCAAGGCGGTGCCTAAATAAAAATGATTTTATATTAAATCAAGTAAGTTACTGTCGGTCAATCCCGACTATTTCTACTCTACAATACATTATTGATCATTAATGGTATCTACAAATAATGATGGAACGACCCTCGGAGACCTTATGGGAGATAATACGGCAGTTAAAAGAAATAATGGACCAATCTTCGTAAAATTTCGTACATCGATATTCTTATCACAATACCAACGTATATGTGATATTTAATCTATTCATAGTGTTATTTTTAACGGGAGTTGTATTGGACCCATGATACATAACGTATAATTTGGCAAATCAGTTTTGAATGATCAGCCAGCTAGTCAGACGGACGGACATCGTTAAATTGACTCAAAAAGTCACTCTGTATCTAACGATATACTGCACAAACGATTAATACGGTGGTGTAGGGTAAAAATATTTTATTATTATTTAAATATTTTTTAAATTTACCTGCTCCCAAAACAAAACCAGCAACGTTCCAAAGGGGAGTCATAACTGTAGGTCTAACACGATGTTTACGTATTAAATCCTCGAATTGGCGTCTATGTTCCTTTTCCTGTTCCCACATATGAGCAATTGTTTTCCCCATAGGTGTGTTACCTAAAACAGCCATTTGTCCAGCATAAATTCGATCGGCTCCTAATTCACCAGCATGATCAACACGTATAATTTCATCAGTCAAAGCTGAAGGACGAGTAGGACGAGTCGTTGAAGCAGAAGTAGAATAAAGAGCCGTTTTATATAAATTTTGCAATTGTTGGCTGCATAATGAAGTTGATGGACGCAACATTTTCTAAAACATACACAAATATATTTATTATGATATAAAACTAATTTAATTATATTTAATACTTTAAATTTTTATTCCGAATTCACAATTTATTCTTCTTTTAGGAATTTGCTCTGAAAAATGTTTAAATGGTGGCAAATGTGTACAAAAGGATAAATGTGATTGTCCCCGGGGTTATTATGGATTACGATGTGAATTTTGTAAGTTATTTCGTATTTTCTGAAAACAATGACTCTATAACTATTTTTTTCTTTCCTTTCATTAGCTAAATGTGAAATATCTTGTATGCATGGTGGTCGTTGTATTGGCACCAATAAATGTCGTTGTGCTGAAGGTCTAAGCGGCGATCATTGTGAAATTGGAAATCGTCAACAGTGGACATGTAAAAGAAAATGTAAACATGGAGATTGCATGCCCAATAAGACTTGCAAATGTAAGGACGGCTTTTTTGGTCGTTTTTGTAACAGACGTAAGTATTTTTAATTTTTAAATCAAAATATTTTTAATAATTTTCTATTTTTATTTTTTAGGTGTTAAAAAACACTGATGTTTATCTGAATTATACATCACAGATGTTCTTCTTATCTTCCAGGATAATTCCTTATTTTTTAAGTATTTACGATGATGTTTTCTTTATAAGTTTTCTTTAGTTGAACAATTGTTGTTTGGAAGGGGGAGAAACACAATGTTTTGTCTCTCCAACAATTGTTGACAACTTTAATATTTTCGATACAAAAAATGTTCTTTTTTTAAAAAAAGTTGTGATAAATTATTTTATTTAAATATTTAATTAATAAAACATTTTTTCTTAGTGTAAATGTTTTTGTGGGAATATATTG
Organism: Cochliomyia hominivorax; assembly: GCA_004302925.2. Lineage (NCBI taxonomy): Eukaryota > Metazoa > Arthropoda > Insecta > Diptera > Calliphoridae > Cochliomyia > Cochliomyia hominivorax. The sequence continues at coordinate 119,038,147 of PYHX02000467.1, read as the reverse complement.
TTCATTGAATGCAATGTACTATAACTAAAAGAGCCCGACTATAATGTGTCATACACTTTATTGTTATTAATTTGTGGTAATTACAAAAATTATGTAACAACCCTCGGATAACGGGGTTTTCTGATTTTTGCTTTAGATGTTTTTCCGCGGCTCTTATATGGTAGTTATAGACCGATATACCGAACATCGATTTCTGTTTATATTTATCTCATTTTAACAAATATAAACCAATAATGTATACATACGACTAATGCACTTAAAAATAATATTCTGAAGTTGAGGTTGTACCGGAGCTATGAGTAATAGTGGATCGATCCTCACAAAATTTAAATAAGAATTTGTGTCTAATTTCGTTACAATCGTTTCACATTTAGTTTTAATTTATGGATCAAAACCGCCATCCCGGCGGGTCATTTGTATGGGGCCTATATGAAATGATGCACAAATTATATCCAATTCCAATAGACACCGAGCCTGGGTCTAAATAATACTACGTGCCAAATTTCATTAAGATATCTTCAAAACATGGACAGCCAGCCGGCCGGACGCATTTTTTCAATAAAACAACACAACAACGGCTGCGCAACTGCCATAAAGTTTTATTTTCAGTAATAATTACAAAACTTGTCATCAGATAAATCAGATTATTTACTAAACACTACAGATGTTAAGTCGTGATTCTTCACTACCATACTTGTTAGTGTGTATATGCGCTCGTGCAGATGTTTGGAAAGATACCTGTGATCCATTTACGAATCCAATAAGAAACGGTCATGATTGGTCCATTGATTCTCTTATCCACATATACAGATTGTAGTGGAATGAGGATTTAAATTCCTGAAAGCCCTAATGTAAATTACTACTAAATTATCAGTCAGACTTCAATAAGTTTTTCATAGACCCCATAATGCTCTATAGTACGTATTACAGTCTTGTAACAGCTGTAGGCTGAAGGATTTTAGTCAAGCATTTTTCCCCAAAATAGTTTTTTGAAACATTAAAAATTAAAACAAAAAACTCTTTTTTTATAGAATTTACTATGAGTGGGTATTTTTACATTACACTGTATTTTTCCTATATTTGTTTTAAAATCACGGCCCAATAGGGCCACATATTTGCCGGCAGATACATGACCTTTGTATAGGTTAGAAAATGTTAAAGATATATTATCTATATTTTCTAATATTTATTTAGAATTATTAAATGAGTAAATTTTATCTTTCAATAATTTTATTAAAGTAAAACATAAATAATTTAAATATTTTCACATTCAAAAATGTGAACACTACAAAATACTTTAATGGTTTATTTTGTCAAAATTTATAAACAAGAACATTATTTATCTGTAATATATTTACACAAAACGTATTAAATTAATTTATTTTACCTTTTGAAATGTATTTAATTTTTCTTCTTATGAAGTTATTCAATTTTATTATTTAATTTATAAAAATTCAAATTGTTTTTATTTCGCAATTCGCTTACAAAATAATAGAACAGCTGTTTGACACTCACAAAGAAATGATAACATCAATTATTAATGACAATAGAGATGCCAGATTTATGGTAAGAATTTTTAAATGAAAATGTCATTTTAATTATTTTTTCAATTTCGATTAAAATAAAATTTGAATACACCATTACTGTTTATACTAATCGAGTTAAGTATTAATTAGAGCAACTATATTTGGTTGCACAAATTGGTAAAAGTATCAGGTTTACCGTTAATATGAATTCCGAAGAATTTCAGTTTCATTCATATATTTTTTTAAGAAGATAAAATGATATAATATTTTTTATTTATTATTAATTTTTTTACATAAAATAAATCTTTGTTAGAAATTTAAATTTTTATAAAAATGTAAAATTGAAAAACAAAATATTAAAATTTTAAAATTTTAATTCACAATTAAATGTTTTTGCTAAAAGATTAATATTTATTAAAAGTGTTAATTTTTATTAAAAATTATATTTTTATTTATTTTTATAAAATATAAAATATTCAAAAATAAAAATTTTTATAAAACAAGAATAATTTTTTATTACAAATTAAAATTTTCATCAGAAATTCAAATTTTATTTTAGTTAAAAAAATAGTTACTTAATTTCTTCACTAAAAATGAAAATTTTTAAAGAAAATGATTTACAATTTTAATCACAATTTTAATTAAAAATTTAAAATTTTAATTTTTAAATTTTATTAAGTTTAAAAGTTGAATGAGAAATTATTTTTAATTATCATTTTATCATAAATTATCTTTCAATTTGATCCAAAATTCAAATTTTCATTAAACATTTTGTTAAGAAATCTTTTAATTTTACTTTTTTGCCATAGCGGTATTCCATATATCATTTATTATAATAATATTGATGGTGTTTGGCAACACTGAATAATGCTCTCTTTATGTTATTGTTCATATATAAAAAAATAATCAAATTCGCTCAGGCGAATTAACTCCAGCTGGTTGTTTATTGTAATTGAAATGTTTAGGTCCTGATAATGTCAAAGTATTAATTATGTTTCATAAATGTACGTTACTTAGAATAAACACATTAACTCTATACATAGATCAAATATGTCATATCTATAATATATATTTTTTAGAAAATATATCAATCAAGATTTTAGATTATTTTCATTTAAATCTTTATTACATATCGAACAAGTAATTTACAGTAAATCAACAAATTTTCTTTTGAAATGATATATGAAGATTATTCAGAAATTACCATTATCATTAACGAATAAGAATTTGAACTTCATGTTTGAATAGCGAAGACTGTAAAAAATGGTTTAAAAATAAAGAGCAAGTAGTTTTTGTTTTGCAGCTGGGAAAAACTTTGAAACGCCCTCGTATTACAGCATTGTTAAGGAATACGACAACATTACTAGTTTCAAAATTTTGTAAAAATCTTTTGATACTTGGGAAAATATAAAACTATGGACCGATTGTAACGAATTTCAATATACTTCATTCTTATGCCTAAAAACTATACAAATGTAAAATTTTAAGAAGATATTTTTAAAACTTTAACCTGTATTTTAATCATAATACTTACATTGGCTGCCTGCTGCACGGATAAACATTGCTAAATGAACCTGAAAGTTTACAGCTTTTTCTGCTACGAACGCTTTATACCCTGAACATTTATGGAGACGTAGAGTGTGATTATAAAATATGAGAGTTGAAATTATCGACTGAAAACTGGGACATAAACTGAACCAAAAAAGGTAGAAAATATAACGAAAAAGGTTTCAAGTTCATCGACGCAGTAAAACACAGAAATCAGAGAAAATTAAAAAGCCCTTAGTTGTGAAACTAATGGGTGTTCTTAATGGTCACTTCACTTTACGATCGCCCTTAAGTTGCATCGTAGTATCAAAGAAAGACATAAGCAGGACACATGGTTAGGACAAAGAGGCTATGGAAAATCTCCCATGCCACAGCCAGATCCCGTAACTAACTAATTTAAGAGGTATGGATTGGAAAAGAACGTGAAAGTGCGTTAGTGAAACGGATTTTCAATAAATGATGCGCTTCACAGGACAGGCTTACATATTGGTTTTTGTTGCATAACAGAAAAGTATTATTTAAATATAAACGGTGAGAAGCAGCTTGTATTTATTTAACATTTTTGGAACAGATATAAAAAATTTTGTTTCATGACTTCGGAACTGTTAATATTGTTTTCTTAAAAATGAAAAAAAATATTGTGACCAGAAGAAACTGGGTACTAAAATTATTGAATGTTTTCAACAAAACCCAACTTGGTTGTACAAAAAGCTTGCCACGCATTTAAATATCTACTTAACAGTATAGAAAAATTTGCCCTTTGATAAAAAAACTTTCTTTACATAATGTTTCCATGGCCAAAAATACAATGTATTTCCAAAAGAGCTTCAAATATACCTGGTAGGAAAGAATATTGCTGAAAATGTTGAGCCAAAAGCAGAGCACGAAAATATAAGTCAATTAAAAAAAATGTTCTTGCTGCACAATCAATCCTGGTCTATAAATACCGAAATTAACATCAGGAAATGTTTACAAAAAAGGCTGCTTCATCCATAAGAATTTATAATGTGTCCACTTATTTTTGACATGACTTGGAATCCTTGGAGTAGTTAACAAGTAATAGAGGAAGGTAACAAGCAAAATAGGCACAAGAATAATATGTAGTATATGTATCAATAAGGCAAATACTACAAACTGTTCGGATCTAAAGTCAGTGAAGTGATATTGGGCTTTTGTTAAAATAGAGTTGAAGAAATCCAATAGAGGTGTCCAAATGTGTGATAGCTTTAGTGATTAAAACTATAAAATTATTTTTTTTTTAAATTGTAAATAATAATTTCAACCAATAAAATCAGTGAGTCTAATAGTTTCGTTTTTGTTAACATTTATGTATGTTAAGAATTCTTCGATCTCACTATTAAAATTTTGGAACTTTCTCACAGAAAAACATTATATTTACATTTTGTTTTAAATGTCGATTTCATATTTTTCATTAATAAAGTGTAATGTAATGACTTTACCATCTCTGCACACAAACTCCAAAAAAGAGTATAAATTCGCCTTTAACAAAGTAAATTTGCCGTAGTCCTCATTTTATCAAGTTCGCTTTGCTTTTTTTACTCTCTGAATTCGCTTTTAAAAATAATTGAATTCGCTTTTGCTGTAACAATATTGAATTCGCTGTGGTATAACAATTTGCAAAGTAAAATTTCTTGGAAACAAAATCAGTTAGAATTTGAACACACGCGAGTATGGATGTGTCGTCGCGCGGTGTTAAATCGAATTAACAACAAAAAAGTATATAAACAAAAAAAGTAAAAAATTAAAGTAAATCATTTTTAAGAAAAAAATGAAATAAAAACAAACCAAACAGTATTTTTAGAGTATTAAAAAGAAAAAATTAATAATAACGCCCGCCTGTATTTGAAAAAAAATAATTGAAGAAAAAGTGAGTTTTACAAAAGGGAGTTGGTTTTAAAAAAAAGTTTTAAAATTTTGAGTTTTTAAATTTTAAGTTGTTTTTTTTTTTTGAGTTTAAAATTTTAAGTTTAAGAAATTGTGTGTGCAATTTTTTTCCATTATTCGGTATATAAAACATAAAAGGAATAACAACAACAAAAGAAATGAGAAAAAATAGTGTTTTGGAGAATTTAACAAAAAAGGGCAACACAATAATTGTCCAAAAGTGTGTGAAATTTAATTTTGAAAAAAAAAAACGATCTAAAGCAACAACAAAAAGAATAGAATATAAATAAAAGAAATCAAATAAAGTGTTTTTTTTGGAGTTTTGTCTTCTCTTTTTTTGGGCTCCCCTTTTTTTGCATTCAAGGGTTTTGAACCCAAACCAGTCTGGGGAGGACTTTGGCTGGTCATTTTTTATTAATTTTTGTTAAATAAAGGAAATTTAATGTCGACAACATTAATTTGTGACAAAAAAGAGTTTCGAATTTTGAAAAATAATTAAAAAAGTGCGTGTGTGTTTTTATGAGAAAATAATGAAAATAATTTCATTTATTGAATTTCATCGTTTTTTTTTACATAAAAAAGCGCTAAATTTTTTTATGTTTATTTTTATTATTATTAATTACTGTTTTCATACCCTACACCACCATAGTAGAATGGGGTATTATGCATTAGTGCTGATGTTTGTAACATACAGAAAAAATATTGCACCACTTTAGAGAATACCGTTCGACACAGGATCACTTTCTGAGTCGATTTAACCTCTGTCCCTATAAACCTTGTGAACAAAATGCAGACCGCAGTTTTAAAGATATCTTAATGAAAATTTGGTCACAAGAACGATGCCTTTTGCAATTGGTGCTGATGGGTCCATTTTTACATATGTTCCTCCCGGAATAGGAATTTAAAGTCAAAAAGTGCTAAATATAATGAAATTTGGCGCAGATTTGCCTTATGTTATTATATAACGATGTACCTAATTAAAGGAGGAACGCTTCATTATTCTTCATAGCTGCCATTAGTGAATGTTAAATAAAATGAATAAACGATTTTTCGATCAATCATTTTAATTACGATTCAATATTTAGTCGATCCTATAATCGCTTTTTTTTGACTAAAATAATTTGGAAAAGGGACACTTTTTAAAAATAAAATAAAGTTTTGCATTTATCACATTTTCGGATTCATAAAAAGAGAAAATGTTAATTAGCGATTTAAGTATAAATTTTCCTGGGTAGATCCAACACAAAACAATCGTCTTTCTACACAAATAAAAAATGTGAAGGTCTTACATCTCGCATATACTTTGCTATTGTAATAAGAATTGCTACAATCAAGACAATATAAGTATAAATCGATATGTGAAATTGTACGAAATCGGGTCCAGTGTTTCTCTAGCTCCCATATAATGCCCACAGAAAACATCGTTTTAGAACTCTTAAAAAAAATGAATGTTAGTACCACTATAATATTCTACACTCCTAAGCACTCTTAGTCGCTACTATTTATAACCAACAATGTGGTGTAGGGTATTAAGGAATCGGTCTTGAGCGATTATAACTTCTTACTTGTTTTTATTATTTTAATGTTAACAAATGAATTGAAAAATAATTTTGTAAAATTATGGTGAAAAAATGCATAAAAAAAGAAATAAATGTAAAATAAAAACAAATTTTAATAAAAATCATAAGAAAATGAAATAAAAACAAAGAAAAAATAATACAAAAACAAAGGGATGATTACAATCAAAACAAAACAACAACAACAACAGTAACGGTAACAAATAAAGACAATTGGCAGATGTTATACGCAATTTTTTTCTATATAAAAAACAACAGCAGCCACCTTAATATTAACAAAAAAATAGCAATAACAACAAATTTTCTAACAACAACAGCAGCAGCTATACAAACCATAAAAAAAATTCTATCTAGATGAAGTTATAAAAATAAAGGTCAACGGATTAAAGGTCAAATCTTTAAATTTCAAAGACAACAACAACCACATGGAATTTTCTAAGCCAATTATTTTTTGTAAAGCCAAAAAGTGTCTGTCTGGTCAATTACTCCACTTCCATTAAAGTCCTTTGTCCAAAAGCAACATTTGTTTGTGTGTATGAGTCCCTTGTATTATTGTCTCTAAGAGTTCAATCAAAAAATGTTTTTTTATTTCAGATTTATTAAAATGATTAATTGTTTTTTTATTTATAAAAACAACAACAATAATAATTCTAACACAACACCTTCACCAGCAAAATAAAAACAGTAAACTCTCCCCTCTCACACACTTTGGCAATCATCTTACTCATCTCTTTACAAAAACCTCAATCAATCTAATTTATTCTCTTAGTTTCTTTAATATTAAGAAAAGAGATCGAAAAATTCTTAACATACATAAACTTACAATTTAAAATTTCCAAAAAATTAATCACTAGCGATGAAATTTTGAAGCTTTTTCAGAAACCCTCCATTAACGTTTTTATAGGAGGTTCATCTCCGTTTAAATATTTGGTCTTGTACCACTCATTTTTTGTTAAAATTTATAGTCTTAATTACTAGTGATGAAGTTTTTAAACTTTTTCGAAAACTCTTCTATTATCGTTTTCTGTCAGAGAACGTACTCCATATCTGTTTAAAATTTAACATTCTCTTGGACTCCTTTTTTGTGCTCCTTCAATATTTTTTTAATTAGAACCCAATATTCATTAGCCTTTGGCACTGGCCGGGCGTTTAAGGATTTGCCTCTCTTTGTACATTATGGTTCTTGTACAACTCATGGGCTTGTTTACAATAGTGATAGGATAGTGAACACATTATGAAGTCTTATGAATAGAAACAGACTTTTTTGCAAACATTTTGGTATTTGTAAAACCAAATTGTAACAAAAAATTGGCTCCAACTGCATATCGTTTATCGTACCAAGAACTTTTTGGGAAATTTAAGCTTAAACTTTTCTTCAACTTTCCCTCCAGCATCAGAAATATAAAATTTTGATCTTGAATTATCTAAAAATCTTTCCGAAAATCTTTCGTTATTCAACATTTATCAACTTAAGAAACAGTTTGACGAGATCTTTCAATGCTTTGTAGGACCATGTTGGATTTTGTTGAAAATATTTTATAATTTCTCTGGTCACTCAATTTGATCAGATTAAAAATATATTGATTTGTTTGACATTAAACATAATAAGTGACATGTTAAAAGTTTTTAATTAAAAATGTGTGTTAAGAATATTTCCAGTTCACTTCTTTTTAAAAAAAATCCAAAAATAATAATCATTAAAAATTAATTTTTTATTTGTTGTTGTTCATTTTGTGCCATTTTCTTACTTTAACTCAATCCAACAACAACAACAACGAAAATCTTCTCAGAAACTTAGAAAAGAAAAAAATTAAGGTTGAAAGGAAGGAAATAAGCGCCACTAAACAGGTTTTTTATTTTATTTCATCTTTTTGCTTCTTCTTACATTTCGTTTAGAGTTCCATACATGGAGTTTTTTCTAAAAGCGAGTTAATGTTTATGTTTGTATATGTGTGTGTATTTAGTTTAAAAATATTTAAACGTATGAGTATGTGTTAGTAGATGCTTAACTCTGTGAACTGTAATGTCAACTTTAGTGCTTTTTATCTCTAATTTCAAATTAAGTAAATGAAGCTGAATGTCTGAAATTTGTGACCTTTTTTCCTTAGAAAACATAAAAAACGGATTTTCAGCGGTTTAATAATTATTCCAATTAAAAAGTTATAAATTGATGCAAAGGAAAATAAGAATCTTTAAAAAAAGAGCTTTGCCTTGTATTGAACTTTGTGGCAAATGAAATCCGGTTATAAACTTAATGGATTTCAAATTTAATTTGAAATTTTATTTTCATAAAAATGGTAAAACAATGTAATTAAAGATTTTCTGTAATACAAATGTAACATGATAAATCGACCTAAGGCCTTTTTTATACTTTTTACTATAAATTAAAGAAAAGAGTGAATTCATCGTCACTTCAATTTTCGATTTAATTTAATCAATTTAGTGAATGTTAAAAAATTAAAAATCGATTCACGAATTTTCAATTAACTATTTTTATTTCGATTAGTTTAGTCGATTTATCGTATCCTATAAACGACTTTTTAATCTGTTAAAATAATCGAAATAATTAGCAATTTTTTAATAATAAAAATTCCTTTTTTTTCACACTTTTGATTCATATAAACCGAAAATTCAAGAAATTACACTTTTCGATTAATCGACCACTAATTTTAACTTAACTGAAATAAAATAAAAATTCCAATAATGTTAACCTGAAATCTCCTTAATAAAAAAAAAAAAATGCTAAAAGCAAAAAAGAGGTCTTTAAGTAAGAAAATATGTATTTTTCCCAAGAATTAAATTTTAGATTAATTATGCTCTTATTCAAGAAATTTAGCTTTTAAAAAATAATAAATAATTTGTTTTCAAAGATTACTTAACCAAAGATTAAAAATTACTTGTTGTAATCTCGCATATTTTTTAAATTTGGAGCATTCAACTTCCTTTTAAAACTTGCACTGAACCTTAACTTAAAATTTGAAATGAATTAGGATATTTTTGATTCGTCTCCATTTGGATTTTTACACGATTCAAAGATCGATATATTTGTATTACTTTATAAGTTAAATTTTAAATTTAAACGAATGACTATTGACTATAGTTTTTTATTGTTTAAGAATTACTTCAGCTATAATTAAATCGTAGCTATATTTAATTTTGGGCCAAATCCAAATATGGAACAATTAAGGTAATGCTTTAAATACCCTAAAAAAATAAGATCAAATTCAGCGACATATGTTTTATTAAATATGACAGCTCCATTATTAACCTGAATTCAATAAAATTACCAGTTCTGCTTACCAAAATTACGTTATATCACAAGCCCAAGCTACATACTAAAATGAGGTTTTTACCAAAAACGTTAAGTTCACTTCGCCCCTAAGACCTGTAATTAAACGCTTTAACAGATAAGTTTATTTTACATAATTTTTTCTTTCTTAACACTTTAAATAAATAAAAATTATTTAATTTAAAAATATTTCAATTCTTTTTTGCATTCATTTGCTTTTTTTCTTTTTGTGATAAAATTATCTCTAATAATCCAATAGAAACTTTTTTTGAAAATTGTTATTTGTTTTGTCTTGACGTTTTGTTTTTTCATTCGTATTATATTGAAAAGCAAATGTTGACATTACTCTCTTTCTCTCTATGTGTGGTGCACAGTGCACAGTGCACTATTTAGTTGTTTTTGTTTTTATTTTGATACATTTTTATAACCCGAAAAAACGATTTTGTTTCTTTTGCAATTTTGCATTTTTTTGACATTCGTTTGTATTTTTTTTGTGGATAAATGTAATAGTGTTGGTAATAGTAGTGGTAGATGATGATTATAATGGTGGTGGTATTAGTAGTGTGGTGTATACTGCACTGGTAAAGCGAAGAGTGTAGAGTTGTTTGGTTGAGTACTCTAGTGACAGTCTCTTGTGAACATAAAATAAAACAACAAAAAATAATAATACAAAAATTCATTGGTACACTTTGCCTTCTTTAAATAACGAAAAAAGGTAACTAAAATACTCTCACACACACACACAAACTAACATATGCAACATTAAATGTTGAGAATAACAAAAAAAATATATAAACCTTGCGGCAGCAACCAACAACATCTATGAAATACAATAAGAAAAATACAACAACAAAAATAACAAAAACGTAAAGACGCAGTGTTGTGTATGCTCTCTGCAGCCAAAGCACCATCATCATCATCATAATCAGTAAAAGAAACAACAACAATAACAAAAATGTATATACAAAAAAAAAAACGTAAGAAAAAGCAGGTTTACAAACAAAGTGGTTGTTTTTTTTGTTGTTATTGTTTTTGTATCTTCTTACGTTTAGTTAAATTTTTTTCTCTTCTTCTCAAACGACGACTACAACGACAACAACAACAAAAAATGTCTTTAAATTGAACTTCACAGAACGTTGAAGAAAAAGAAACAAAAACAAATTCAAGCTAAGAAAACTAACAAGCAGCAGCAACATCAAGCAGCCTCATCATCATCATCATCATCGTCATCAGAATCAGCAGCAGCAAAAACATCAGCCAAAGAAACAACAAATTTTGTGTCTTCTTTGTTGGAAGACTGTTTGGTTGTTTGGCTGTTTCGACTGTCAATATTGAATGGTTCGTTTATACGATATTTTCCAGCTCAAGACAGTTTTTCAACTCCTTAAAGTTAAAAGGTAAGAATTTTTTTTATATTCCAAAAAAAGAAATCTATACAATCACACAAATACATATATGTATTTAAAATAAGAGACATATAAACAAACATGTGTATGTTTGTTACGTTTTTGTGTTTTTTTTTTGTTTTGAAATTAAAGAGAAAATATAAAAAAACGTTAAAAGCAGGAGACACAAAACCCAACTTAACCCATATGGAGCATATTACATTACATTCCAACAAATTTCATAGTCACTCACATTTAATGTCTTAAAATACCCTAAAAACCAGACCTAATGTATACGTTTAGATACATATAAACCGATACTTACACAAACTCTTACATAAGAGTTTAGTCTTAAAATGAACTTAAAATAAGAGAGAGAATTGAAGATTTTAAAAAATAGTTCTTTACTTAATCGATCAGTGATTCTCGAATTTTGAGTAGTAATAACTGAGAAAATCTATGGTCCACGATTTATAAGGCTTTCGTTTAAAGCAGTATTCAATAAATTCTATTGAAAGAATAGGTTTTTTGTAGCGATCGTGATGAAGATGGGAAAAGTGCGATCAAATAAAATATTTTTTGAGTTATAGCGATCTTGCCTTAAATAAGCGATATATTATTATAAGCGATATTTTAGATCAAGTTACGATTTAGATTTTCAGATCAGATAGTTGAGATTATAGAGTATTCTGCGCTAAAAAGACACTGTTACTCTGATTTTTTGACTAGGTTTTAACTACTAATTTTGAAGGATTATTTATTTTGATAGTTCTGGTACCTTAGGAATGGAATCATACTATAGTTTAAGTCAATATCCTCATTCTAATATTCAGAAGGCACTAGACTCACTGTAATACTCAGAAATATTTCATGACGACAACATTTTTATCGATGATCGAATATTATTAAAATTGCTAAGGGATTTTCTTCTTAGTATGAATTTCTTTACCTTGCACGCTCTACCTTCTTGTCCTATAAATTCCTCTCCTTTCTAGGAGAACAAATCATTTTGATCTTAAAAATATCATGTTTTCCCTGATCTCTATATTTCGCAATCATAAGAGCTCTGAGAGAGAACAAGAATGTTTATTTGTCATATTTTCTTGAATTTCTTCCTCGATCTATTCTTATACATAGCAGAGGTGCCCAAAATACGGATCTTCCGTCTTCGGAGAGATTAGACTACAAATTATGCAGATGTACAGTAATATAATCATTATTACAGAACTCTCTTTATCTTTTAGTTCATTTTAAGATCTTTTAGAAGCTGTTTTTATTGTAAAACCTAAGGAAAAGGTTGTTATAAATCTCTTATAAATCTAAAACTGTTATTTTTTGTCTGTTCAGTTAAAGGACTCTCTGAATCCATTGCCATTTAAAGATATTTATTATAGAATTTTATACGAAACAAACTATTTAAAATATAACGATCATTATTATCAAACTTCCCCAAATAAACCTCCGAGATCTTTTGCTTTTCTCTGAAAGAGAGGGAGTTTGATCTTTAGTTAGAATATAAGAGAGAGAAAACAGAGATTTAGAAATTATTTTTAAATATCTCCTGTATTTAATATCAATTCAAAGAAATATCCTTTATCTCAAAAGTACTTCACAGATTGCCCTCTTAATGTCATGTACACAAACACACCTTTCTTTCACATTTTGCCCTCTTTTTTATGATTTTCTGTTGTTGTTGTTGTTAGTGTTTTTGTTTTGTAACATTTGTTCAATTTATTATTTGTTTATTTATTATTTATTTTTCTCGTAAATTTTTGTTGTTGTTGTATGGTTCAACCTCCTCTCAAATACTTTGTTGTCGCTTAAATAGCAACAGTAACAGAGAGAGAAACAACAACAGCAGCAACAACAACAGAATGAAATTTAAAAATTTCTTTGATTCATCTTTTCATTTGTCTTGTTATTTTCTAATCAATTACATTTATTTATTCCTTTTCACTTATTTTCTTATTTCATATTTTTTGTTGTTTTTATTTTTTATTATTTTTTGTTGGTTTTCAGATTTTGATTTTTTGGTTTTAATTTTTTTATTCAAAATAAATTTATTGATTTCTAAGAATTATTTTAAGACTTTAAATTGAGTAAAAGATTTAAAATCCCTTAAAATTAAATAAAATTAAGAGAAGAGATTTAAGTACTAAGGAGTGAGATCGAAAAAATCTTAACAAATGTTTTTATTAAAAATTTTAACCCAAGTATTATATGAGATTTTTTTCCTGATCGAGTTACCTTTGGAAAACAAGTCAGTTGTTATGTTTAATGTCAGACAAATCAATATTTTGTTAATCTGATTGAAATGAGTTACCCGAAAAATGGGCAAATTAAAATTATTAAATATTTTTAACAAAACCCAAATTCACTCAGAGCTCGGATTATTTGGTACAAAAAAAAAATCGAATGCAGGCTTAAATGTATACAAGGCTCAAAAAGTTCCTGACCAAAAACGCTGCTTAAAATTTATAGGCCAACAACAGAGCAATTGAAGTCAAGTTTTCAAAAAAAAAAAATATTCTTGCTGCTTAATGAATGACGAAACGTATGTTTTGACAGATTTTTCGCCACTTTCTGATCAAAACTTTTGTGTTGCAGATGTTAAAGGGAATGTTTAAGAAAAGTTTAGGATCCAGAAGCAGTCAAAATTCCCCTAAAAGTTTTTGGTATGACTTGCTTCAAAGGAAGAGTAGCAAATCCTTTAAACTGCCCGGAGCTAAGGCCGGTAGAGACATATTGGGCTCTTGTTAAAAGAAAACTCATGAACAGAAAAAAGGATTCCAAAAGTGTGGTAGATTTTAAACGAGGGAGGAACTACTTGTCCGAGGAAAGTGACGGAAAGCTATATTAAAACGTTAATAGAAGGTTTTCCGAAAATGTTCAAAATTTCATCACTAGTGATTTAAACTATAAACTCAATTAAAAAATTAAGACTCTAAGTTAAGTGGTTTCGATTTTATTTACATATATGTATGTTAAGAATTTTTCGATCTCACTCCTTAAAATATTACTTTAAGATTTAGACGAAAAATAGATTTTCCTTCTGTAATTTATGGTTTTACAATTTCTTATATCGAAGAGTTTAGTTCCACTTAATATTTTTAAAATTGTTATTCTAATTTGTTTAAATTCTCTTTTATTTATTTCTTATTATTTTCTCTCTTTTTTGTTTGAAAAAAAACACAAAAACTTAAATCTGTTTACAAATGAACATTTGAAAAGATTAGAAAAAGCGTAAAAAAGTGAACAACGCACGACTTCAATTATGGTAAAATCAAGATACCTTGACACAATCCTCTTTGTCAATGTCAGATTAAAGTCTTATTCCGTTTACTCTCAATAGCAGCGGCAACAACCCTTTTCTCTGATTCTAGACTTTAGATTTCTGTTCTGCTTTTTTTAGTTTAAAAACAACTAAAGTAATTTCGTTTTTTTCGTTTTTTATAATCGAAAAGGAATGATAAATCATCAATAAAATATTTTTATTGTAAAAATCAAATTATTTGAAACAAACCCTGACACTTTCCTTATTAATATTTTATAAATTCACTATATTTCTTCACTCTTATTACTATTGGGGTCTCATTAAAATTTCCCTTTTATTGTTACTTTGGCTAATTGCTTTGCCTTCCTGACCGACCCCCTTTTGCTGGCGCCCAATAACTTCTGATAACAAAATAACTAATTCATATTTTCCTCTCTTTATCTCTAACTACTTTTAATGACTTCAATCTGTCGATTATGTTTTTTGTATTTAACAGCAGCTCTTCTTCTCTCCTCTTCTGAACTGTAAAATTATCCCAAAATAAAGAAGAAATTATTACATTTTTAGCCTTAATTATTTCAACCCCTGTTTCATTTCTTGTTCCATTGCAAATTAAAAGCAAATATCTTGAGGCATTTAAATACAAAAATTCATACTCCTGTATGTTATTCCATTTTCTGCTCGAGGGTCCAGGATGCGGTGAATGCAACTTTAAATATCCTGATTCAATTGTTTTTCTTGTGAGGGGATTTTTGCCTCAAAAACCAGTGTTTAGGGGAAGAGAAGATTTAAGGAATTTATGGGGAAATAGAAATAATTTGAGTAGATAAAATATAAAGTTTTTTTCACACAAAAACGAGTTTGGAATTTGTTTTTTCTAGAGAAATTTCAATAAAGTTTAAATTAAAGTGAAATTGTGTAAATTATTAAGGATTATTTTTGCTATAATTAAAGGATATTTTAATTTGAAAAAGGGTGAACTTTCAAATTTAAATTTATCAATATTCAAAATCTTTCTAGGCAATCGACTTTAGCATAATTATAGTTGTTTAAACGATTTAAATAAATATATAAAATTTTCGACGAAACTAAAATCCAGCGTTGGTTTTTTATGCAAATTCAAGGATTCAAAATTCTGCATAAAGTTTCGCTTTAAAGCGAAACTTCATTGTTCTTTGTGAAAATGCAATTGAAGGCGATTTTGCTTCTAAAACAAAAAACAGCCATAATAAGCCAAAAGAAGTGTATTCAAAAATGGATATTTACCTAAAATGCCAATAATTGGAGAATTTAGCTAAAATATTTTAAATTTAAATTATTTCGAAAAGTCGACAAATTATAAAAGTGTGATAAGTATTGTCAAAAATAGACGATTTTCTTTTTATAGAAAATTTTCGTTAAATTTTCTTTTTATAGAAAATTTTCGTTAAATTTTCTTTTATATAAAATTTTCATTAAATTTTTTTTTATAGAAAATTTTCGTTAAATTTTCTTTTTATAGAAAATTTTCGTTAAATTTTCTTTTTATAGAAAATTTTCGTTAAATTTTCTTTTTATATAAAATTTTCATTAAATTTTCTTTTTATAGAAAATTTTCGTTAAATTTTCTTTTATAGAAAATTTTCGTTAAATTTTCCTTTTATAGAAAATTTTCGTTAAATTTTCCTTTTATAGAAAATTTTCGTTAAATTTTCTTTTATAGAAAATTTTCGTTAAATTTTCTTTTTATAGAAAATTTTCGTTAAATTTTCTTTTAATAGAAAATTTTCGTTAAATTTTCTTTTAATAGAAAATTTTCGTTAAATTTCTTTTAATAGAAAATTTTCGTTAAATTTTCTTTTAATAGAAAATTTTCGTTAAATTTTCTTTTAATAGAAATTTTCGTTAAATTTTCTTTAATAGAAATTTTCGTTAAATTTTCGTTTAATAGAAAATTTTCGTTAAATTTTCTTTAATAGAAAATTTCGTAAATTTCTTTAAAATTTTCTTTTAATAGAAAATTTTCTTAAAATTTTCTTTTAATAGAAAATTTTCGTAAATTTTCTTTTAATAGAAAATTTTCGTAAATTTCTTTTAATAGAAAATTTTCGTAAATTTTCTTTTAATAGATAATTTCGTAAATTTCTTTAATAGAAAATTTTCTTTTAATAGAAAATTTTCGTTAAATTAAATTTCTTTTATAGAAAATTTTCGTTAAATTTTCTTTTAATAGAAAATTTTCGTTAAATTTTCTTTTAATAGAAATTTTCGTAAATTTTCTTTTAATAGAAAATTTTCGTTAAATTTTCTTTTAATAGAAAATTTTCGTTAATTTTCTTTAATAGAAAATTTCGTTAAATTTTCTTTAATAGAAAATTTTCGTTAAATTTTCTTTTAATAGAAATTTTCGTAAAATTTTCTTTTAATAGAAAATTTTCGTAAAATTTTCTTTTAATAGAAAATTTTCGTAAAATTTTCTTTAATAGAAAATTTTCGTAAAATTTCTTTTAATAGAAAATTTTCGTAAAATTTTCTTTTAATAGAAAATTTTCGTTAAAAATTTCTTAAATTTCTTTAATAGAAAATTTTCGTTAAATTTTCTTTTAATAGAAAATTTTCGTTAAATTTTCTTTTAATAGAAAATTTTCGTTAATTTCTTTAATAGAAATTTCGTTAATTTCTTTTAATAGAAAATTTTCGTTCAATTTTCTTTTAATAGAAAATTTTCGTTAAATTTTCTTTTAATAGAAAATTTTCGTTAAATTTTCTTTTAATAGAAAATTTTCGTTAAATTTTCTTTTAATAGAAAATTTTCGTTAAATTTTCTTTTAATAGAAAATTTTCGTTAAATTTTTATATCAAACAAGTTTTATATCGAAATTTTAAATTTAGTTCTTTTGTCTTCTTGCCAGTAGTAGAGGAACTGGTTTTTAAAGTCTGCTTAATTTTTGTTAAAATTAAAATTTACTTCCTGTAAATTTTCTCATCAAATTACCAGAACAAATTATCACAAAATTAGTTCATTTTTAACTCTTGCAAAATTTCGGAAAATTTATTTATTTTTTATTTAACAAATAAAACCAGAAAAGACATAAAGTGAATTAATCATATTTGGCACTCAACCCTAAATTTTCGATGGGAACTAAAATATTTCAAAGTTCTTCTTAATAATAAATGAAACCTAAACACCAACAATTTATTGTTGTTGGGAATTGTTACAATGTCAGTCTGTCGGTGGCGTCTGTTAATTGTCATTGAAAGAGAAAATTAATTGTGTTTACACTAAAGAGGCTTAATTTCATTTAATTTCATTTCAGTTTTAGTTTCCATTTGCCATTTAACACAACAGATGCATTTTTTCTCTAGATCATTAGAATTTTGCTTAAGTGTAGACTTTAAATAAGGAAGCCCTAACAAGTTAAAACTTCTATTATCTTCTACTCCTCTTTACGTTATTTTTATAGATTACAAACCATTATTACCTGTATTTTAGCACAAAAAAAGAGTAAATGAAGAGAATGATGAAAAACAAGTACGAATGCCATATTTGGCTATGCCGAATCTTCTATACCCTCCACAAATGTGTGTGCAGTAAATGAGTTATGTTTCGTACATACATTAACGAATACAACAAACAAGTTTTTCTTAACACATGAACAATTTGTGAGTCATAAAATAAGTTATATTTTTGGCTATAGCTTTTTTCTACTGAACCGATTTTTATGAGTTTTGGAATGGTTATCAGAAGTATAACTCAATATTATGATTAAATTTTATTTTAATTTGTCGACAGATATCGATGTATATCTTTTATATACTGAACTGATTTCTCTGATTATAAAACAGACAGACAGAGAGACAGACGAATGAACGAACGGACATAGCTAAATCGTCTCAGATTTTAATTTCGTGCATGAATATGTATATACTTTATGGGGTCTTATATGATATCTTCTTAGCGTTACACGCGTCATGACAATGTTAATATACCCTCTTTACCCCTTGTGGTGGTGAAGGGTACAAAAACTCTCTCTCTCTCTCTTTCGGAAATAACTTAAGATTATAATTAATTAATTGATTGGCTGTTGATAATACCTGAGTTTCGGCTTCTTTTTGAAACAGAAACAAAAAGAGGAAGTTAAAAGAGCAAAAACAACATAAATTAAATAATAAACAATATTCACATAAGTCAAAATAAAAATTAGGGTTTTTTGTTGATCTTTTAATGTCGTAGGGGTCGTTCATTTAATCATACATTAAGTCACCTTTTTTTCTTTGTCAAACTCTCAATTGTTTTGAATTCATATTCAGACAAAAATCGGTTAAGAAAAATAGTAATTTTATGCCGGTTGGTTGGTCGGTGTCTTTAGCTGTCACTTATTTGTGTGTCCAATTTAAGTTATCCTGACATTTGTATGTAACATTACATTACATTCTGTGTGTTTGTGTGTTTTGCTTAATTTCCTATTTATTTTCTTTTCCTTCAACATTTTCTTTGTATGTTTCAATGTCTGTCTTTGCATGTGTGTGAATGTGTTTTATATGAAGTTGGTCTGACACATTATTGTATTTAGTTTGAATGTTTATTATACATTCTTTTGCCTTATGTTTTCCTCTCTTTCTCTTGTTAAGTCTGTCCGTCCTTCTGTCTGTCTATTTTTCTTTGTTTGCTTTTGTGTGACATTTTCGTGCAAATGTCAGGAAATACAACAATGTTGATTGTTGTTAGCTGTTTGTGTTGCTATTGCTGCTGCTGTTATTGTCGCTTTTCTTATTTTTTTCTGTTGTTTTAAGAAAAACCCATGAAATGATGAATTTTCATTAATGTTTGTCTAATTTGTTGGGCTGATCACTTTAATACGCCATAATCTTTAGATTGTAAATGTCTGCCCATGAAAATCTCTTTAATACGGGATTTTTTCTTTGTTTAACGAAAATTAGTTCAAAACATAAATTATCTATTCATACAATGGAATCAGTTATATTTAAATACTTATGAACACATATAAAGCTTTTGATAACTATTGGGTTGGGGAAGATATCATTTTCTTGCTGTTAAAATATAATTTCAAAACTTTTACTGACAC
Organism: Cochliomyia hominivorax; assembly: GCA_004302925.2. Classification (NCBI taxonomy): domain Eukaryota; kingdom Metazoa; phylum Arthropoda; class Insecta; order Diptera; family Calliphoridae; genus Cochliomyia; species Cochliomyia hominivorax. The sequence continues at coordinate 119,018,577 of PYHX02000467.1, read as the reverse complement.
TTAAAGAAAAATTAACGGATGTTTTCAGTTAAACGAAAATTTAACGAAACTTTTTACACAAATTTTTTATAAAAAAAATTCTAAAAACAGTTTTTTTTAAAGAAAACTTTTTTTAAAAAGAAGGATCAACGATTTTTTAATTTTAACGAAAATATCCTAGAGAAAATAAATTTAAAAAAAGTTTTCTAAAAAAGAATATTTAACAAATTTTTCTAAAAAAGAAAATTTAACGAAAAATTTTTAAACAACGAAAGAAAATTTTATGAAAATTAAAAAAAAATAATTTAACGAAAATTTTCTTAAAAAAGAAACTTTAACGAAATTTTTATATAAAAGAAAATTTTTCTAAGAAAGATAATTTAACGAAAATTTTCTTAAAACAGAAAACTTAACGAAAATTTTTTAGAAAAGAAAAATTTTACGAAATTTTTTAAAAACAGAAAATTAAACAAAAATTGTTTATAAAAAATTAATACAAATTTTCTTAAAAAATACAATTTAACGAAAACTTTTACAAACATAGAATTTAACGAAATATATTTATATACAGAAAATTTAACGAAGATTTTCTATAAATAGAAATTTTAAAGAAAATTTTTTACAAAAATAAATTTTAACGAAAAATTTCTATAAACAAAAAAATTTTCAAAATAAAAACTTAAACGAAAATTTTCAATAGAAAGAGAATTAAACGAAAATTTTGTATAAAAATGTAATTTAACGAAAATTGTCTACGAAAAGAAAACCTTTAACCAGTAACACTTTTTCACCCACTCATATGTTACAATCCACTCACACTTACAAACATATAAAAATTAACAAGTTTTGTAATAGAAATAGTAACTAATAAGAACAACAAGAACAAAAAAAAACAAAAGGAACATATTTTATTAATTAGGGACTGTCATGTTCTGGAATCAACAGTGCCACAAATCCATAATTTGTTTGAAAAACTTTTTCTGTTGAAACTATAAATATGTTATGTGTTGTTATTATGTGAATGTATGTATGTGTTAATGAAGAGTGTGAGTGTGTGTGTGTGTGTGTGTGTATTTGTTAAACCAACTGTGAAACATTGTAATATTTGTTGGAAGCAACAGCAACAACAACAAACAATTTTATTCTTCGCCAGTTGTTTTCATTATTAATGTCCATGTTTCATAATGGAATTTGACATGTTTCTTTAATAATAAGAAATACAAGAAAAACAAAGTGAAAGAAAACAGAAAAAAAGGAAATAGCAAAAGCAAAAACTTTTCTTCTGTATTTGTGATTCATAATGAGTCACATATAGAAACACGTAAACAAGAAAAAACGAAAAAAACCTTTTCAATCATTTTACTAACAAACTTTAACACACATTCGCATGAAGACATCCTCTTGCTTGCATATGTGTTAGTAGGGAGATTTTTACATAAACACACATTTACACACATATGTCTAATACATTCTCTCCCGTTCCATATTTTATTAATTGAAATGTTAATTGAAAGCGATTTTTTCTTCTTCCAAAAATTGTTTTCTTAAGAAAGAAAGTGTTTGTGCGTGTGACACTCACTTTCACCATAAGAGTGGGACTCTCTAACACTTCACCACATGAAGAAAAAGAAAATTTAAGTGGCTAGAGATTTGTCATAATTTATATTTCTCTGTCTCTCCCTCCGTCTGTCTTTGGGGAATTTTCATTAAATAAATAAATTGAATCTATTGGAAGGTCTTAAAGGTCTTGAGGTGTTTTTTTTTATTGTTAAGTTTTATCTTTTCTTTTTATGGGTTTTTCTGTTAAATGAGGTTAAATAGTTCCGAATACGTAATAATTTGTGTTTAATAATATTTACGAGAGGACATTTTGGTTATGATAATATTTGTTAAAGGTTTATAAGTGAACAGATTTTTACTTTCTTCTAGGGAGGAGGAGGGGGGGGAAGAGGGTCAATAGATTTATGTGCTCCTTAATGGGAGTTTTTAGTGTTCATTTGGGAATTTAATTTCTAGAAATAGGAATTTGTGAAAATATGACATTTGAATTAAATTTATTATAAGAGTGTCCTCTGTCGTAAAATTTTATTCATTTCAGTTCTTAAAATTTTATTTTTGTAGAAAATTTTTGTTATTTTCGTACAGAAATTTTTCGTAATTTTTTTTCTAATGAAAGTTTTTCTATAACTTAACGAAAATGTCTCTTTTTATAGAATTTTTTTAAATTTTCTTTTTCTGAAAATTTTCGTTAAATTTTGTATAAAAATTTACCATAAATTTTCGGTTTATAGGATTTCCGGTAGATTTTCGTTTTATGAATTTTCTTTTCGCAGACATTTTTGTAAAATTTAATAGAAAATTTTCGTTAAATTTTTGTTTTTCTAGAAAATTTTTATTGAATTTTCTTTTTTTTTTGGAAAATGTTTGTCAAATTTTCTTTTTCTTTAAAATTTTCATTAAATTTTATTTTTCTAGAAATTTTTCGTTAAATTATTTTTTTTTCTAAAAAATTTCGTTAAATTTTCTTTTTCTACCAAATTTTTGCTAAATTTTCTTTTGCTAGAAAATTTTCATTAAATTTTCTTTTTTAGAAAAATTTTTTTAAATTTTCTTTTTTGCAGAAAATTTTCTTTTTTGTAGAAAATTTTCTTTAAATTACTTTTTTATAGAAAATTTCGTTAAGTTTTCTTTTTTATAGAGAATTTTCTTTAAATTTCCTTTTTCTAGAAAATTTTCGTTAACTTTTTTCTACAAGATTTTCGTTAAATATTTTTCTTCTAGAAATTTTTCATTAAATTTTCTTTTTCTTGAAATTTTTCGTTAAGTTTTCTTTTTTATAAAAATTTTTCATTAAATTTTCTTTTTATAGAAATTTTTCGTAAAATTTTCTTCTTCTAAAAAATTTGCGTTAAATATTGGTTAACTTTTATTTTTAAGAAAATTTTTCGTTAAATTAAATTAACGTTTTTTGTACGAAAAATTATCGTTAAAATTCTGTTTATTAAAAAACGTTCGTTAAATTTATGTTAATTTGTTTGTAAACAATTTTTGTAAAATAAAATTCCGTTAAATAGAAAACTTTCGTAAAAATTCATCTTCGAGAAAATTTTCGTTAAATTTCTATTTTTAGAATATTTTTTCTTTAAATTTCGGTTTTTGAAAATTATGGAAAAATCTGTTTATCGCGTATTTGAGTCAAATTTATATTTTGCAACAGTTTTATTTTTATTTAAGATCACATCAAATTTTATTATTTAAAATTTCGTGAATTTTCCGCTGTATTGAATATTTTTAAAGTTATGACTTTAATTCATATTTTAATAATAAGAAAATCAATAAATTGCTGTTAAATGGGGAAGAAAACTTAAACTTCAATCAGTATTTTTCTACTAAAGAGTCCTGTTCATCCTGTCATCTAACTGGCTTAATGAAGTCACAAAATACCCATTACATTGTTGGTGTTTAAGGCCTTCAAAAGTAATCATATCTATATTTTCCATTACAACATCATTTATTGCTTTTTTATGTTTTCATATTCTCTCGTAAATAAACAATAAATTTTTCAATAAGACTTGAATTTGTTTCGTTGTTGTTTTTTTCTCATTTAATTTTTATCTTGTTTTTCTTCAGCTGCTTGTTGCAACATTTTAGTATCAGTGAGCAACAACTACAACAACAACTGGTTAAGGGAAAGAAAATATTGGAAATGAAAAAAAAAGAAAATTCTCTTCTAATTACAGATTATTTTGTGCAATAAAATGTAACCAACAATAATAAATGCAACCAGCAACAGCAGCAGGAGCAAAAGCATCAGCAGCATCAATAACAAAACTAACAAATCAAAAGAAGAAAACCTTCAAATGGAAATTGTTGTTGTTGTTGTCGGTGATGCTGCTGAGTAGAAAATATTCAATGAGCGGCGGCACATAGATATACGTTGTTGTTGTTGCTGATAATGATGAGTGCAGCGATGTTGGTTGGTTGGTGGTGTTTAGTTGTATTCGTGTTCTGGTTCTTTGGTTTTTATTGTGTTGTTGTTTTTTTATATATTTATTATTTCTCTCCTGTTGTTGTTGTTCTTTGACGGTAATGGCCTTCTGCGATTACAACTACTTAACTTGGCTAGTAAAGTATGAAATGAACCTAAAATCGAATCAAAACGAAAAAAAAAAATACTGTGGTGGTAGCTTGTTGTTGTTGCTTCCACTTCGAAAAATCAACAAAAGCCATGAAGACGAGAGCAACAACTTTAATTGTGTTCCATCTCAATGTGAGATGTAGTCAAACCGGTTGTTATTACTGCGATGCAATTTTACTTTGTTCTTCACCAGGCTGCTGGTGTAATTTTCCTCAAAGATGCACAACAACTACAACTACTACTGCTCTTGTTACTGTTGTTGTTGTTGCTCTTGTGGCAGAATGTTTTGATGTACAATTGGGCCAAATACTTGCAACATTACTCAAAACGAAACAACGGCAACAGCACAGAAGTAGTGGAAAAAAAGGAAAAGATAATAAAAAGAAAATACATAAAGAAGAATTCCCACCAAAGAAGATGGCAGACAAAGATATCAGACCATTGAGTGCACATTAAAGTCAGGCAGTCAGTCAGTCAGTTAGTTATTTCGTATAACTGTCTGTCCTTCCGTCTGTCTTGTTGGCATTTACTTAGTCAGTAATGACGTTGCATAATGGGCTGGAATGAAATAATTTTAGAAAAAGTTTTGTAACTTGTAATCTACTAATCGGATTTTGATGAGATTTAAAATGAATGTAGCAGAGGAGTGTGACATTATAACATTGAAAGCTGGATTTTTCAGTCTGTACAGAGGGGAAGTTATGGATATTCAAAATGGGTGTATTTTTTTGGGGGAATTTACTTCCGATATGATTTTCTAAAATTCTCCGAAAGTAATCGAGTAACTCGAGAGGTTACTTTACAAATTCTGCTGCTCTCTCACAATTTGAGCAAAACGAGCATTAATTTAAAGTAATTTATTGCTTCTTCTCTCAAACAAAGGCAAATGTATAGTTGGCTTGGTGGGCATTACTGCTTTAGAGACACACGAACCCTACTTAGAGGTGCCAAAGACTCACTCTTGAAGAGGGAGAGAGCAGGGGAGTGAGCTTCCCTGCTTCTATTTAAATCTTAGATTTTAATTTTTTCCAATTTTGCCCGCTGGTAAAATTCTCATTTCTTTGCTGCATCAGAGGCGTTTCAGTCCTTTGTATTTGTAGCGTATGTTATAGAGTTGTGTTTTGTTGCCTTTTTCTGGGTTTTTTGTTTCATGCACAGTTTCCTTCAATTCTTTGATTGTTTGATACTCTCTTTCCCGTTTTTGGGTTTGGTTGAACTTACATTTGTTTTCGCTTGAGCAAAATGTGTTTGAAGACAACAAAAACAACAAAAAGCTGGAAAAATATTTTAAAAAGGGTTGCTGCTGTGGGATCTTTTGTTGATCCGCATATTCAAGCCAACCAAAGTCGTAACAGGCAATGAGACACACACACACACAAGACCGGTAACCGGATAAAGCCAACATGTTACAAAATATCTACTAGTTCAGCGAGTTAGTGTGTGTGTATGTGCTAAAAAAGCACCAAAATGTGGATGAGAAGAAAAAAAAAGAAAAATTGCAGGAAAAAAATATTAAATGAAACCAGTTTCAAGTCTACAACATTGTCGCAAGTTATTTTTTGTTTTTGTTACTTATTAAACTGCATTCCTGCATTGTTGTAAATGTTCATTAGATTTATTGTGTTCATACCAAACAAACAACCAACCAACCGACCAAGCAACCATCGCATGAATGTTTGTTAAGTCAAACGAAATAAATTGTTTAAGTTTTTCTTTCGTTCTTAACTTTTTTTGCCTTCAATTTCAAATCAATTTTTAAGATTCTTTAAGTTCATTAGCTACAGGCTAAGAGATTATAACAAACAGTCCAGTCACAACAATAACAACAACAACAACAACGACAACTGTGTGCAATCTTAATGTTTCTCAGGCTTTTTTGTTGTTGCCGTTAAGCTCTTAATTTAAATTATCTTTTGTTTTCTTAACTTTTCTTCCTTAGAAATTTTCAAAATTGATGGAGATGTGAAGGAAAAAACTGAAATAATATTTTAGAAAAGTTAAATCTAGGAAAAATAATATATATAACAGTAAGTCAGTAATTACGGAAACAAAAAATAAGAGACTTGGAATCGAGAAAAGGAAATGGGAGTTAGAAATGGATTGTGGGATTTATATGGGACTTTTTAAGTATATGGAAGCTAGTGAAATGCAATTTTTTAAATCGAACTTCATATTTAATCTTTACAACAATTGATAGAATCGGACGTTCAAAGTTCAAAATATTCACTAATATTACAAAATATCAGGTACACTTTGTCTGACCCTGCAATTAAATTCTACTCAATATATATACCCTTCATTAGAAGTAGTGAAAGAATCATCTCGGTTAAAATCAAAATCTGAATCGATTTAGATATGTCTAGATAGAACGATATTGGACTGAACCTCAAAATTCTGGGCAATAACTTTTGCAAATTTGTTTAAAAAAATCATTAAGATCGAAGAAATGCGATTATTCGCTTTCCTATTTTTCCAGCGAATATTTATAGTCCTTTCACGTTGGACAAAAGAGGCGATTGAGTGCACACTAACGTCACTAGATGTTATATAGGAAGACAATAAAGTTTATTTTTTTCTCTCCGCAAAACACTATGCAGACGTTAAAATGGTTGAAAATGTTGGATAAAGTCACCATACTATCTACTTTGGGATCATCGGAGACAATTTTTGCAATTTTACAATTTTTTGTAGTCATTTGATTACATTATCTGGTTAAAGGTATCGCTTATTTGCTTGATGGTCGCACTCACACGATTTCCTTACTCTACATCTGGTAGTGATCAAAGTGACTGACATTTAAGAATGCGCTAATGACAGTTCCCAGATCGAATACATAAAAGACTGGTTATGATTGGTATTTTTCAATTATGTATGTGGCTCACTCATTAACATTATCATTTGGACTCGACCTCATTGAAATAAAGAAATGCATCTTTAGTAATCTTGATTGAAAAATTGAATCACTTGAACTTTATATAGTAATAGTTTATCAAGAGTATCGGGTATTGAAACCTTATTTTATATGCATTATGAACTTCGAAATTTTTTATTTTCAAAACATCAAGTCGCTTCCAACATGTTGGAAAAGTTCCATTCATATATTTCAAGTTACAATAAAGAATATTTAATATGGGTCCTTTAAGACTTTTGAAATTCAAATAAACTTCTTCTTCTATCTCTTAAGTTAATATGTATATATGTATGTATGTGTAATTTTTTGTATATATGTATGTATTACTTTATTATTGTTGTTATGTACTTAACAATTCTCTATCACTTTTGTCAATCATTTTTTCAGTCAATATTTATTTTTTCAATATTTCTTTTTCCTTTGCAAAATTTCCTCACATTTCTTTTATTCTTTATATTTATTATTTCCTTTTTTTGATATTCTCCTCTTTGAAATTTATAAGAAATATATATGAATGTATGTGTTGTTCATATATACAAATATTAGTATTGAACTTGTTTAATCTATAGAAAAATATATAAGAATCCATATTAGTTTAAAAGAAACCAAGTAAGAATTCTATAATCGGCTATGTCGAATCTTTAATACCCTACACCACAGAGCGTTTGAAGTAAATACGTTATTTTTCGTACATACACTCTTACACATACACTCACAGACGTATACAATGCAAGTTTTTCTTGAATACAACTCAGGAAGACTTAATGAGTTATATTTTTGACTTCAACTTTGTTTAGTACTGAACCGATTTTGATCATTTTTCGAATGGTAATGAAGTTCATATAACTTTATATTATGGCAAAATTTTATTCTAATTTGTGGATTTTTAATTGACAATTACAAGAAAAGATGCCTCAGATATTGGTCTCTTTCTTTTAATATACTAAACCGATTTTGCTGGTTTTAAATAGGAAATTTATCAGGACTGTAACAATTTGTCAGACCAAATTTCATTGAGCTCTCAATTATTGCGGATGTGAGCGTGCCAAAAACAGATAGATATAGCTAAATCGACTCAGATTTGGTTTGATGCAAGGATATATATGTACATTATTGGGTCTGAGATGATTCCTACTTAGTTGTACACACGGAATGACATCACTTGTGGTGGAAGAGGGTATATAAACATATTGTGAAAACAAGTAAAAATTTTACAGTCGGTCAAACCCAACTATTTATTACTCTACACCACATTGTTTATTGTATATCTGCTACGAGAAATTTATATTTGGAAGGGTGGTTAATTGGACCTATAAGAAATAATGGACCGATCCTCGTTATTTTAACACATCGTTTTAGAATAAAATAAAAGTCAGTTTTGAAAATTTTGTTTAAAATCGTTTAAGATTTATGAATTTCGGGGAGACATTTGTATGGAGCCTATATGAAATTATGGACCGATCATAACCAGTTTCAGTAGGCATCGTACTTAGGCCAATATAATAGTAACGGCCAAATTTCCTTAAGATATCATTAAAACTGCGATCTGTATTTTGTGAACAAACTTTACATGGACAACCAGCCGGATGGACAGACGGACATGCTTAAATCGACTCAGGAAGTGATTCTGAGTAGAATGTTGTACTTAAAAGTGGTGGTGGGACTATTTTTGCTGCCCATTACAAACATCTGCACAAACACATAATACTCCCACAACCTATGTTGGTGTAGGGTGTAATGATTTTTTATCTCCGGAAAAATATTCAAATTTTGGCACTTTTTTTTCAAATATCGAAATAATATTTTGATTTATATATATTTTTTATAAAAAATATATGTTGCATTTCCTCTTTAAGGTGTTTGAAGGTTTGAAAAAGAAGGAAAAAATACTTTATTTCTGTCACTATTAAATGACAATAAGGTTATTTTGTGAACACACGTGTGTCTGCTGGTGTTTAGAATATTAATTAATTTTTTGTTTTGTTGTTGGTTGTAAATTAATATTATTTTTTGTTTATTTCTTAATAGTTTAGTTGTTGTTGTTTTGTCTGTTTGGTTTATTAAATAAACATAATTTAATTGATTTAATGTTTTGAAAACGTTCTTCTCGATACAACTAAAACCAGTGATGATTTATTATCTTTTAGATAAAATATCGAAACGATATACAATTTTAAACAATTTAATTAAGAATTTTCGTTTGATTAAAATTCTTTGAAAAATATTTTCATACTTCATTAAGAGTTTGTTAAAAAGCAATAAATGATTATTTATGATTTTCGATAAAAAAATATTGATTTATGAAGTTCTAAATGTTGAGATTTAGTAGGAGAATTTATTGGGAGACAAATAAATAAGAAATAATTCACTTTGTTGTCACTTGATTGAAAAATGCATTATTAATTGTAACGCCGTGTAGCAAAGTGAATTTTTGCTATCGACATACACATGACATTTATCTCTATTTCTATCTGTGTTCTTCATTGATTTTTTTATATATAAATCGGTATTTGTTTGTTTGGGACTTATGGACAGCTTAACTACTAGACCGATTTAGATAGGAAGTTTTCACTGAATAATCCCAATGGATCTCAAAGTAACTTAACTTTTTCTCGGTAGAATCAGAGGAACAGGTACCCTAATACAAAGAAAGTAAAAGGTTTTCACCTTCCTAAAAACTTTCGCAATGAATTGCTTTACTGCAAGGACGGATAGGATCTGGAGTTACACGTAGCCCCCATACAAATCAAACATAAATTATAGAATATCAAAAAAACTGTTAAAGTGAGAGTTGTAAGATTCCAATTACTTCCACTAACTTTTTAAACAAAAAGTTTTGCAAGACAAAATATAAGACGTATAGGTCCAGAGAAAGGGTACTCCACCTACAAAGAAAATTATTGATCCACATTTAGATACATTCTATACAACTGAATAACAGGAAAATGCAGGACGTTTTAATTCAGTAAAAATTTTTTAATAAATTCATTTTAACAAGGACTATAATGTCCTTATTACGGGGGGTACGGGGTATAAGCTAGTAGAATATAAAAATATAAACTGTGAACTGTCTCACATAGAATTTGACTTATGCGATGGGTTTGTATGAAACATACTCATTTAATAAGTTCATAATACATACATGATTGATTTATGCAATTTGAGGTGATTTTAGAAAGTGGGGTTAGAAAATTACGGACTGTTCCTTGAAAATTTAATACATCGTTTTCTGTATGTGAAAATCTTAAATATATGTAATTTTAAAACAATAATAATATTGTTTGAGATTTGATCTGGTTAAGTGTTAAGGTTATTTTGGCCCAACTTTTGGTAACGTGGATTTGATCTAATTAAAGATTTATTTGAATCCCATTTTAACAAAATACTTTCGTATCTGTGTGTTTTACGAAATTTAAAGCACATTTGTATGGAGGACTTTAAGATTAAGTTGATTGTTAAATTTATAGGGTTTTAGGTGATTTTTTTCTTTGCGCTACTTTTGGCCACCTTTTAGGCGGGTTTTATGCTCTAATGAAAACTTTACTGAATAAATGTTGTTTTAACCTTTTTAATATTACAATCGATATTGTTTTACTAAATTAGATTTTGATTCCCAATAAATTTCTCCACTCTTCAAACTCCCCTCGTATTTGTATATGTATTAGATTTAGTAAATGCAAACATTTCTGTACATCAATTCATATTTTATGTATTTGCCAACATTCATACATTTATGACTGTATAAGAGTTTATTGTATAAAAGTGTGTGAGTGTTTGTATTTCTGTGTGTGTATGTATGTGTTTGAATATGCACTATTGCCTAAATAAATATTGATTGAGTTCGAATAATGAAAATGAATAGAAAAAAAAACTATGAACAAACACTCATTCACATACTCGACATTGAAACGAGAGAGAAGTGAGAAAATAAATATTAATTTAAAAACTAATAAAACTCATTGTACGGGATTATTGTTGAATATGTTTTGTAAATTGTGTGTGTGTGTGGAGTAAGCATATTTGTGTATGTATGTGTGTGCAGAAGAGTTTTTCCTGATCATATCAAATACAAATGGATGAGTTTGTATAAATACAAATTTATAAAAATTGTTTATTTTATTTATATCATTATTATTATTTATTTGTTGCTGTTGTTGTTGATGTTGATGTTGTTGCAGTTATTGAAATTGAAGTTGAAATTGAAATTGATGTTAAATGTTTTTATTTATGTTTTGTTGTTGTTGGCATTTGTATATATATTTATTTGACACACGATATTTTATGAATATTTTTTTTATGTTTCTATCATTTTTTGTTCAAATTCTTTAGCTAATAAGAACTGAGATCGAAAAATTCTTAACACACATTTTGCATTAAAAATTTTAACCCAAGCATTTTTGAGATTTTTTGTGATCAAGTTACCTTTGTAAAACCTGTCAGTTATTATGTTTAATGTCGAACAAATGATTAATCTAATTAAAATGAGTGACCAGAAAAAAATTACTAAAATTATTAAAAAGTTGGCCCAGTATTCAAAGGTCTGCCGTCAAACTGTTTCCAATGTTAATAAAATTTAACGGGATAACTTGTCCGTTGATGGAAAACCTGGTTAAGGTAGAAGAAATGGTTCATATTATGTATCCTAACATATTCGGAAGAAAAGAATCCCGCCTAGCTCGGTAGTAGAACGGTATTAAAAATTTAGAAGCCGAAAACAGAGCACAAAAATTGAATTCAAGTTATCTAAAAAATATTCTCTTTCTCCAAAATTCCAGCATAAAAATTAATGTTGGCTGATTATTGAAGAAATGTTAAGGACCCAAAAAGTCAAAATTTCCACAAAAAGTTTTTGAAAATGTAGTCAATCGTTTGATAAAACGTACTCTATAAAAAGGCTGCTTCCATTCACAATATGTTCACTAATTTTTGTCCTGACTTGGTATCCTTTCACTAAGATAAACAAGCTCTTGATTTATAAGAGAACAATAATGAGGTATTTGTACCAAGAAAGCCAAATCCTTCAAACTACTCGAACCTAAAGCCAGTGGAGAGATATTGGTCACTAGTTAGAAGAGAATAAAAACCACAAAAAATAGTGTTCAAAAGTGTGGTGGATTATAAACGGAGGCGGACTACCTTCGGCAGGGCTTCCGAAAAGGTTAAAAATTTCATCATTAGTGATAAAAACTGTAAAAATAAATTGTGATAATAATTTTAATCAAACAAATTTAAAAAATCAAAGTTTAGTAATTTAATTTTATTAACATATATGTATGTTAAGAATTTTTCGATCTCTCTCCTTACTTTAATTAATAAAGAAATCGTGAAGATTTGTTAAGATAAGGATCTTTTTTTCATAAATGAATATTTAAATTTAAATTTTATTAAAGTTAATAAACAAAATCTAAAAACAAATTTTGAAGGTTAAAATCCCCCCGGTAAACATCAAAAGGTATTGATTCGTGCACCTAAAGATAAGAAATCTTTAACAACCTTGGCCACGTTAAACTTCTTTCTTTAAACTCTTTTTTTTAGAAAAAAATAGAAACAACTATTTATAGTTTTTGTTTTTGTTTATTTATTTAATAATTTAAAAAAATGGTACTTTTTAGGTCAGTGACATTTAGTACCTAAATAGTTGTCATCATAACTGTCAATTTATATTTCAATAATTTCTTTTTTTTTCCAAAAACTTTTCTTTACTTGAAATGAAATAAGTGAGTGAAATCTATAGCCAAAACAATTCCTTTTAATATGATTGATGGATTTGTTGTATGGTGAGTCGGGGATTATTATTTGTATTTACAAAACACTTAAGAACTCAATGACATATTTTTTGTTATTATTTTGTTATTATTGTTGTTGTTGTTCTTAAACAATGTTTTCATTTTATTTCCCACTTACTACTACTTATTTAATGTTTTAAATGTACTTATTAGTTAGTAGTTATTTAATGTTTTAAGTGCTCTTGTAAACATTGACAAAACAAATTATATATTTTCTCTGTTCAAACAAAAACTAAATTTGTCGAGTTTTCCAAGTTTCCAATTTCAATTAACACTTGTTTTTCGAAATTCCAAGAATTAAATGGATTTGGAGTAACTTGAGTATTTGTACTTTATTATTAAATACTGTACTAATTTATTTGTTAAATTTAGTCCAAAGAGGACTTGTTAAGGAACGTTAACGTGATGATTTATTGTATTGGGTTGTAGAAGAAGTGTTGGCGAGAATATTGTATATTTTTGAGAAAATTATTTGAAGGTTTTTTATTCAAATTTTGAAATTTATTAAAAGAAAATTTTGCCAACTGATAATTAATATTTTGCTGGTCTGGACTCAGGACTTAAAGGCATTCAGTGTTATGATTCGGGCCACATCCTGCTTATAATTTTGGATGTAAATATCAATACGAGACTACTAGGTATTGAGCATATTGCTCCATCCCAATTCCAGTTGTGCTATAACTAATTGTCTTAATCGCTGCAGATTCTATTCGCTGTCTGTAATGGACTTCGTATATGGTACTCGTTCAAAGTTGCCATATACATATTCCGATCAAGGAAATGGTAAATATATCTGAGTATGATCTGTTCGAGTAATCGAAAATCTCTACTAAAATGCTTTGGGGGAAGCTCCAATTGTGTTACATTGAAGCTATGATGGCGCCACCAATGTAAACCAAGAAGGAACTTAATTTCGTTTTTATAGTTTAAGAAGAACCTCTTACGGTTCTTTAAGCTCCATTTAGTAGTTTCACTCGAATCGAAGCAGCGCCATAATTTTTCACTGATCGAAGAATCCTTTATTTGTAGCCAATAAGGTTCTTTATCCTTATCGCTTTGAAGGTCTTATTTCTTCTACACAAGTGTTTTTGCGTTATTTGCATTGGCATGAGCTGAAATGGCTAACAAATGTAATCTTGAAATTTGGACTCCATCAACTATTATGTTTAATTTTGCGTTTACCTCCTTAGGCCATGTGGCGAAGAGTGTTTCGGTCGACTTGGCTGGTGAAGGTTTTAAGTTAGATGAAATTGTGAATTTCGCAGATTTCGGGGTCACTTTTCCCACAAGTGTTTTAAATTTTGTTTGCTTTAAAAATTGCACGTTGTTGTTGCTGTAACAGTTCGTCTGTATCAGCAATTATCTGGCCCATTAAGTTGTTGACTACGCATGTCAGAGTAATGCTGTACCAATCCGCTGTGTGAAGTCAACAATATACCAGATAATTGCCAGAAGAATATCCGACAAGCCAAATCCAACCTTAAGGCAGCAGTGGTCTGTATCTGTAATGTACCGTTCATCACTGTATTTATGCTCATTAGTTTTCGAGAAAACATTATCAATCGTGGCTTATGAAGAGGTAATACCGTAATGCTTCCTCAATCGCCATTATAACGTGTCGAGTTAAGTAAATTTAATTACAATAGAACTTTGGTCAATGGTATTGAGTTTGGGACACTTGATTTTTGCCGTAACTCGACTTCTAGAGATTTGTTTACCTTAAGACTTCTAATAGAACTCTCAGTCACCATTATAGCGTGTCAAGTTGAGTCTTAGGAGACAATCATTCCCCGTTAGCATCTGAGGCTCTGATTTATTTAGAAAACCCAGTCAAAATTTAAAAAAATGAAAGAAAATTAATTTCCAAATTTGATTCAGTTTGGATTATTCGATTTTTGTTGATGAGACTACTTTATTAAGGTGGTTCTATTAGAGTACATTAAATAAAATGATGGAGATCTTAAGAACGAACTTTATTCCAAATTGCTTGATTTATTAATTTTATAATATTTTCTAGAAAAATCTGTTTGGAAAACAAGTGAAAGTTTAAATTTTAAAAATTTTTAAATTATTTTTATTACAAGATTTTTATGAGTTTTGTTTGTCAATAAATTTTTAATAAACAGATTCACTTATTCGTTGAACTCCCAAACTAAAACAATAATTATTTTTATAATTAATATTAAAATAAAAGATTTTCACATAAAAAAAATCTATAAATTTTTGTTAAAAACAAGAAAATAATAAAATTCTAGGAAAAGCGTGCCAAAGGTTTCTTTTCTCAATTTATTGTCATGATTTGACGAATAATAATACAAACAACAAATAAAATACAACAACAAAAACAAAAACTATTAATAAAATGAATTATAAACCACCACAAACGGATGGACAGACAAATGGATTGACTGTGGGACAAACACATAACCACACGTAGCTGCCCGAGTATGACTTTAAATAATAAAAGTGATTTTAATCAGTTATAAAGGGAATCGTTTTAAACAGAGACAAAAGAAAAAGAAAAATAAAAACAATAAAACAAAGAGAGAGAGAGAAATAAAATATAAACAAAAATACAAATTAAAGACAGAAAAAAGGTGATTTTTATGGCCATAAAATTTGATATAAAGAAAAAGACTTTAAAGGAAAATTCAACGCACTCGTCCATACAAGCCACCATAAATGGTGAGGATGGTATATTAATTTTGTTATTCCGTGTGTAACGCTAACAAGGAATCATCTCACACAGCATAGTGTATTTATACACTTGTAATAAATCAAAATCTGAGTCGATTTAACTTTGTCCGTCCGTCTGTCTGTCTGTTGTTCTGCTGTTGGCACGCTCACATCCACACTAATTGACAGAGCTTAATGAAATTTGGCCAGAGTATTTACTAAGATTTGAGAAGTTTTCTATTTAAAACCAGCAAAATCGGTTCAGTTTATAAAGAGATATAGACCGATATCTAAGGCATTCTCTAAGCTCAAGCAAAGAACTTTCGTAAAATTGTGAATTAAAAAATAAACCTCATTAAAATTCCAAAAGTTATCAAAATCGGTTCAGAAAAAAATTATAGCAGAAAAAAAAAACCTAATTTCATGACTTTAAGAAAAACGTTTATATATTGTATACGTTTGTGGGTGTGTATGTACGAAACTTCACACGTATTTGAGGTGGAGGGTATTGAGAATTCGACTTAGCCGAACACAGCATACTTACTTGTTTAAACTTAAAGTAATTTCTCATTCATGGCATTAAACTTAAAGTCAGTCCATTCCTCTGATAGTTTGACTGGGTTTGGTGTTAGATTTTGTGTGATTGGGATTGAGGGTGTGCGTGTAAATATAAATTATGGAGGCAATGAGAATAGAGTAGAGTAGAATGTGGTTAAATGATAAAAATCTAAAATCAATTTCTGTTAAGTCATAAAAAAGCTAAATCATGCTTATTAATTTCAAATATTTGAAAACAATAAAAATTATTAAAAAGTCCATTGGAAATCGAATTGAGTACGAAACTTTTTCATTTGATTAAAAAAGATTATTAAACGAATCTTAAACCCCAAAACCCTTGTTAGTTGTTGAGAAAAAGCTGAAAATTGAAATACAAATTCAACAAGTCTGGCATGGGAGGGAGGGAGAGAGCGAGAGCAAACCAATAACCAACATGTCAGTTATTGTTGATAATGATGGGTGAAATTTTATTTGTTTTCTGTCTCTGGTTTATTGGAAAAAATTCGAAAAAAAACCAAAAGCCACAGGGGGGTTTAGTTTGAGTTTCTTTTAACTAATTCGGGATATCATTTACAGTTAACTTTCCCAAAAGTACCCGGATCTAACAAGTTTTATCTTTAAGAAATCATCTATTTTTGTTCCCATAAAATAAAAAAAAATCCCTAAAATTGTTGTTGCTGTAATTTAAAACTTTAATAAAGCGTTAATATGACAACTACAACAACAATATAAGACATTATGAGGGTTTAAATTTCTTCTTCATCATCATATTCCTCCTCTGCTTGTGATCATAATTTATATACAATTTTCCATAAATTGAAATTTTAAACTGTGGATTTTTATTGATTTGCATTTAATGCAGATTTATTAAAATTTTGAAAGAAGAAAATTTTATTTTTATTTTGTTTTGGAATTTTTAAAGAGAAAGATGATGCTGGTTTCTTTGGTTTTTAATTAAACGGCTTTTGGTGCCAGTCACCACCCTCGGTTTTCTTAACATTTGAAAGTGTCAATTTTTGTTTTTGAAATAAATCATCTTTCTCTTTCTCTTTTTTAATGTTTACATCGGGGTTATATATTATTCGGATTTTTTAACTTAAGGAGTGAGATCGAATAGTTCTTAATATAAATAAAAATGAAACCACTAAAGTTAAATATTTTTATAGTTTTTAATCACATCGGAAACTCTTCCATGAACGTTTTCTATAATGCTGTCACTGTGTTAGAATGGGTAGTCATGTCCGTTTCAAATCTACCACACTTTTGGACACATTTTTTGTGCTCTGTTTTTGGACTCTACAGTTTTAGCAGTAACTTTAAGGGCCTTGTATGCTTTGAATTCTTCATTGGCTTTAATTTTCCGAACCAAATAGTTAGAGCACTGAGTTAACGGGTCTGCTTTCCTTTTGAATGCGTTGGCAGCTTTAGAATCATCATGTTTTCTATCAACGGACAAGTTTGCTCGGTACTGTATAATAACATTGGAAACAGTGTAGTGGAGGACCTTTAATATTTGGATAATTTTTGGTAAAATAAAGTTGGGTTTTCTTAAAAAATTTTAATAATTTTAGTAACTTATTTCTGGTCAAACATTTTTATCAGATTAACAACGTATTAATTTATTTGACGTTTAACACAATAATTGACGTGTTTTGCAAAGGTAACTTGATAAAAAATCAAATAAGAATGGAGTTAAAAGTTTTCATGAAAAATGTGTGTTAAAAACTTTTCGATCTCACTCCTTATATAATTCGTTTTGATTTAACTTAAATGTGTTTCTCTTTTAAATTATTTCTAATAAATTTATTGTGTTAATTTATTTTTAAAAAAAACCAACAATTTTTGCTTATTTCTAATTTTTCTTGTTGTTTTTCTCTTATTTCTTTGCAGCAGCATTTTAGCCAGCAGAACCAGAACCATAGAAGAAGAAAGAGAACATAACATCAAACCCGCTAAACAACCACGCACTTGACATGTCTTCAAAATTTATTTCACACTTTAAACGTTAAACACAAGCCAGACCACCAAGTCGTCATCATCAGCGTCATCATTATCATCATTATTATTACTCTCATACTCCTTCAGAACAAAAAAGACCCCGATCCCATTACAAAAAGATATTTGTGCCAAGAGTATATAAAATACAATTATTACTGACTGACTGACTGACTGACTGGTTGGTTGGTGGGCTGGTACAGCGGAGTGCAAACGGCCGACCTGTTATTAGTATTTAAACATTTATAATTTTTCTTTGCTCACGGTAAATATTTCCTCTACACTTCATCATTATCTTCCTCTTTTTGTTGCTGCTGCTGCCTGGAACTTATGAAAAAAAAGATGAAAAATTTTCTGAATTTTATTTCTCATATTTACGCGGAATTTTCTAAGTTAATAAAGGAAATGAGTCGGTATTTAAAACCATTGGAGAATTGTGCCACAAATAAATGAATTTTTATGCTGTAAATTATTATCATAATTATAATCATCATAATCATAATCATCATCGTAATAATAATATTCATAATCATAATCATAATCGTTGCCGTTGTCGTTCCGTCGTCTTCATTGTCCGTAACATCATTAAAATGTTACATCAATTTTCTGTTTTAAATAATTTTTTCTTTCCACCAACTTGTCGGTTCATAATTTTATGTCAGTTTTTTTGTGTGTGTGTGCAAGTGAAAAAGTGATAATAATTTACCTTTAAAATTTATAATAACAAAAACAAGAGAGCCTGAAAAAAAATGTGCGAAAAATTATAAATAATAACTCGGGAATCTAATTTAAATGTATTTAAACAGTGTGAATTTAATGTTTTTTTTTATTAACAGAATTTGAAGATAAAACGATTTTTTAATGGAAACTCAAGTGATTTTTTGGAAAAAGGACTGTATTAAATAAGTAAAAATGCTATATTGCCTAATACGAATCTTATGTATAAAACTTAATGAGTCATTCAATTAGTTATATAGTTGGCTATAACTTTTTTTTGCAACTGAACCGATTTTTATAATTTTTGAAATGATAATGAGGCACGTTTTTCATGATAAAATGGCAAAAATTTTATTCTAATTTGTCTAGAAAAATATATATACATCACGGGGTCTTAGATTTTCGAAAATGAAATTTTTGTTTATTTTTGTTCAAAGTTTAAATCTTTAATAGAAAATTTAAACAAAAGGAATTTTAATTAAAAATTATTTTTTTTACCGTAAAATCTTTAATCGAATTCAATTTTAATTAAGTAAAAAATTCCATTTTGAACTGAAAATTTAATTTATAATAAAAAAATCAAATTTTATATGAAGATTTTGTTTTTAATCGAAAATTTAAATTTAAATCGATAATTTATTTTTTTATCATAAATTTAATTAAAAAATATTTTCTTTTTAAATTTTTAATTGAAAAATAAAATTTTTAATCGAAAGGTCAATTTATAACAAAATAAAATTAATTTTTGAGCTAAAAAAAAATCATGAACATTTTCACTAAAAATGATATTTTTTACTTAAAATTAAATTTTAACTTAAATTAAAATTTCACTTAAAATTCAAATTTTAGCCAAAAGTTAAAATTTTCATTAAAAATTAAATTTTTCTATAAAAATTAAATTTTCCACTAAAAATTAAATTTTTCATTTAAAATTAAATTTTTCACTAAAAATTTAATTTTTCACTTAAAATTAAATTTTTCATTAAAATCTAAATTTTTCACTAAAATCTAAATTTTTCACTAAAATCTAAATTTTTCACTAAAATCTAAATTTTTCACTAAAAATTTAATTTTCCACTAAAAAGTAATTATTTCAATAAAAATTCAAATTTTTGTGAAATATAAAATTTTCATTAAAATTTCAAATTTTGCAATAAAGATTAAAATTTTTACTAAATTTTCTTATTTTCACAAAAAAATAATATTTTCACAAAAATTTAAAATTTTTACTAGAAGTAGAAATTTGCACTAAACTTTAAAAATTTCCTAAAAATTAAGTTTTTTACATAAAATTTGAAAAAAAATCAAATATTAACTTTTTCACTAAAAATTTAATTTTCCACTAAAAATTAATTATTTCAATAAAAATTCAAATTTTTGTGAAATATAAAATTTTCATTAAAATTTCAAATTTTGCAATAAAGATTAAAATTTTTACTAAATTTTCTTATTTTCACAAAAAAATAATATTTTCACAAAAATTTAAAATTTTTACTAGAAGTAGAAATTTGCACTAAACTTTAAAAATTTCCTAAAAATTAATCTTTTTACACAAAATTAAAAAAAAAAATCAAAAATTCACTTTAAAGAAATATTTCACTAAAATTCACTAATTTTCAATATTTTCTTAATATTATAACAATTTTTTGCCGTTTAACGAAAAGCCTAAGCTTCGCGGTTGTTTACAAATCGGGAGAATTCAACGGGCGACTGAGTTCCAAATAATTTTTATATATATTAATCTGAATTTTCATAGTTCTTACGATCTACAGTTTTGTTTCCGATATTATACTTTTAAATTCACTTAATTATTTAATTTAGAATTTTGTATAGTAATTTTTACAATTGTGTAAGTTCTATTATCGCTATAATCTGTAATATTTATTTTAATTACATTCATTGTCTTTTAAAATCCCACTTTTATCTTAAAAATACATTTTTTACATGATATTTGTCTTTATGCTAAAGGTCACCTTCTTAGTTGAAATCTTTTTTTTAGAAAAAAAAGCTAAAAAAAGATTTTGCAATCTAATTATACAACATAAAGCAGCTACTGCTAATGTTGTTGTTGTTTCTTAAATGCAACATTAAAACAAAATGTTGGCAACATAAACAAATGTTTATGATTTTAAAGACAACAAAAAGATACGAATTGACAGAAGCATTAGTTGTGGAGAGGGAGGGTGGGGAGGGGATAATAGTAAAGTTGTTAATGTTGTTGTAGTTGTTGTTGCTGCTATTACTGCTATTATTGCTATTTAAATTGCAAGTGTTATTTTAATATTTATATTTGTTGTTAATGTTTGAGAGTAGCAACAGCAACAACAAGAACAGCAAAAACAGTAACAAAACTGTAGAACTTTATAAAAATATTAAATAAATTAAATCTAATACACACTCATTTCGATGTACGTGTTAAGACTATATATTGTTGTTTTTTCCTATAGTTGTTGTTGCGCGTAAAAAATCGCTATTATTAACCTACCAACATTAACACATGTGCATATGTATGTGTATGTATGTGTCTGTAGATATTACTGTTATGTTGTTATTGCCATTATAACTAACTACTTGTACTCATTCTAAGATACACCGTTAAAAAATATCGCTCTACTAGATTAAGACCGTAAAATATGAAGAGTAATAATAATAATAACAATATACAACTCATGATATGTATGTGTATATGTGTATGAGTGTGCGTTGATACATATATTTAGAAAATTGAGTGGTATGAGTGTGTATATGTGAGTTAAAAAAAAACATTTACGATCATTCAACTAAAATTATAGTCTTTTCTAATAAAAACTATTATTATTATTTTCATTCTACCAACATTTAGCTGAATACCACCTTCTTCTCTCACTTCCTCTTTTTTCCTCACCTTGTGTTAATATTAGTATCCTTCTCTTCATTTATTTAATATGAAGAAAGAGTGAATGTGTGTGTATCTCAGGTATTATGTGGCATCATTATTGTTATTAAAATTTTGTTGTTGTAGTTGTTATCCGTTCAGTATGTAGTTTTGTGTGTGTGTATTTTTTGTTTTTTGTAAATTTGTTAGTATCGCCATGGATGACTATAAATTCAATTAACGTTAATAGCAAAAAATAACTAGAAAACGTGTGTGTTTTCATGTGTGTGTGTGTGTGTTAAGCTTTAGGTTTAGGTGTACAATACACTTAATACTTATACACATTTATTTTATACACCTTAATACACATGTCGTTTTGTAAATGTATGTTTTACAAAATAAACTTAAACACTCTCATCAAACTCATGCTCTAATATGCGCGTGTGTGTGTGTGTGCGTTTTCACTTATACTCGTGAAAACATTTTGTAAACCTTCAAAATGAAGTTAAGTTTTTGTTGTTTGTTATTGTTTTTGTTTCTGTTGCCAAAAAAAAAACAATCAGCGTCTAAACAATAATGTTTTGTAAATTTGTGTCCATGAGTATGTTGTTTCTATTAAAGTTATTGGTGTTGGGAAAAAGTTGGTTCCAATAATAAAAATTTAAAGCGGGTTAGATTTTTTTAATCTTTTTTAATAAATGATTAATTCTTAAGGATGCAAACGGAAGAAAATATCCTTTCAATATTTTTTTTTATCCCATTATAAATCAAATAAATTTAAATTTGATTAATTTTTCCAAAATTTATTGATTTTTTTTTAAAATCTGAGGGGATATAAAGGAAACAAATTTTGAAAGGAATTTTTTTAATCGAATTTCAAAAATCCATTTTTAATCGTAAATTTAAATTTTCAACTGCAAAAGTTTTTTTTTAGGTTTTTTAACAAAAATTTATTCTAAAACAAAATTTCAACGAAAATTAACTTTAAAAATGGAAATTAAATTTTTGACAAAAAAATAAATTTTTAAGGTTCTCAAATGAATTTCAAAGTTGTCTTAAATAGCGGCCTTTAACTTCTAAGTTACCATTAACAAGCAATAGTGGCGTTACACACGAAATGACAAACTAAATACACCCTTTATCTACACTTCTAGTGATGTAGGGTATAAACAATTCTTTGTATTTTTAGATTTAAGACTTAAACAAAATGTAAAAAAAACTTGGTAATAATTTTAGATACATTTATGAGGTTTCATCATTTATTTAAATCAGTTCAACTGTTAGGAATCTCAAAATTAGACATTTTCGCTTTATTTAAGAAAAAGTTAATGTTTATTGGTGTGGGAAAGTAAGTACATTTATTGTGTAGGGTATAAGTAAAAATTTACCAAAATTCTTTAAATTTTGTTATTTACAATATTTAATTTTTCAGTTACTTTTTCCCCCAAAAAATTTCAACCTTTTTAGTTTTTATTAAAGCAAATAACCAAGTTAGTGCCCAACCAAAAAAGTGAACTCCACATAAAATCTATTTAAACAACCGAATATTAACGAGCTTGTAATACCTTTGATGGGTTTTTCACAGAGTTGTGTGCAAAGCAAGTTCATATTTTCATCGAATAAACTTAATACTGGGGAAATTGTTGATGTTGTTGTTGCTGCTGCTGCTATTTTTGCTAAGGCCATTGTTATAAGGTTTATGCTCATTCTACTGTTCTCGTTGTTGTTGTTGTTATTGTATGCATTTTTTAAAACGGAAATTGCATGTGTTTTGGAAATTTTCATTAAGATCCTTAATTTATTTTCTCTTTTTACAATTTTATAAACATTTTTTACTAAACGTTTTTTTTTCCTATTTTTCTCTCTGTTTCTCTTTACAGGTATTTTTTGAGAACGAGTAAATTTATATTTCGGATTTCAGTTTTTTTGTGTGTTTTTGTTGTTGTTTTAAATAAATTTAGTTTTAAATATGTTGTTAAGCTGTTGTTGTTCATGTGCTAAAGCAAGTTGCAATTGCTGTTGCTACTACTTCTACAACTGCTGCAGCTGCTGTAGTTGTTGATGAAGAATAACAAATTTCTTCTACTTCTAAACAAACTAAAGAAATTAATGTAACAGAAATTTAATGCCACAAAAGGAGAAGAACAAAAAAATAATGGAAAATGAATAGAGGAACAGCAGCAGTATGTAGTTGAGGAAAAAAATGAACTTAATATAAACTACATGTACTTAGGAATGAACAACAAATAAAAAAGAACAACAATAATAAGAATAAGAAAAATAATAATACCATCATTACCACCAACAACAACAACAACAAACAGTAACAACTAAACGAAACGACGTCTTACTTCAACATTTAACATCAAAAATACAACAATTTTTTTATTATTATTATTTTTTTGGGACTTTTTTTAAAGTGCAAAAAGTGTAACAAGAAGTTAAAGTAAAATTTAAAATAAAATTATAAAAAAAATCAAATTAAAAAAACGTTACGTTTAATATAGAAAAAAATAAAAATTTTTTCTTGTATGAAAAAAGTTTGAAAATTTTAATAGAAAAACGGTTAAAACAACATCAAAGCGTGCACGTGATGTGTTTTTTGTGTTTTTGTTGCTTCCTTTTTTTCGCAGACAAAAATTACCCATGTTAAAGGGCAATTGGCAAGTGTGGTAGTTAGTTTTTAACAACACAAACTTAAACAACGAATAAACGGCAAAATATCATAACAAAAACAACAACAACAAAAAAGATTAAACCGTTAATAGTCAACATTTTGTAACGGTAAATGCATAACAAACCTCTAACTTAACAAACGTTACCTTGTTAATTTAATTCTCGGCTAAAACTTAACAAAAAAAAAAAAAACAAACTCCTGACTGCTAAAACAGACTAACTGAAAAACGTTACAAACATATAAACATAAACATAAACACACACACACATCCAACACACCTTGTTGCTTGAAAAGTTGGGAAAATTATAATAAAAACAAAAAGAACAACAACAATAATTATATTAACAATAACAAAACAAAAATTTTCCTTAACAAACGTGAAAAAAATAATCCTGCAAAACAACGAACAACAACAATAACAAACAAAAAAAATTTGCAACATTTTCTTTAACCAGCAACGATTACAACAAATCTCCTCATTCTCATCATCGTTACCCAACAACATAAACAGCAACAATACAAACAACAGCAACATGGCCGTCAGTAATATCGTTTGTGAATGGTTGCGTGCTTTGGGTTTAGCTCAATATGCCGAAAGTTTTCTGGATAATGGTTATGATGATTTGGAAATTTGTAAACAAGTTGGTGATCCCGATTTAGATGCCATCGGTGTTGAAAATCCCTCACATCGTCACAAGTTACTGAAAAGTATAAGACAATTGCGTGAGAAGGGTGCTGCCTCTGTATATTTTATGTTAAATGATCCCAACTCATTGGCCGGGAGTACGGAGATTTTATGTGAAACCCCACCACCCAGTGAATTGGATATGGTTATAAGAGAACAACTGGAAACGGATGGTGTACGTTTAACAGCTCATCCTTATTCAACACCGGTAAGTTTTCAATCTCTTTGCAATTTTATTTTTATTACCATAATTTTCAATGTACTGTTTTCGATTATTTTTTTGATCTTCAAAAGATCGGATCATTTAATGAGTTTAATTTAAATTTTTAAAGAAGAGTTTTATTTGCTATCGCTCTTCGAAAAGATTCAAAATGCAAGATTATTAGATTCTATATTCTTTTTGCAATACATAAACATATGTGTGTGTGTGTTATAATTTTAATTTCCGTTATAAATTTAATATTTCTCTTCTTCTTGTTATTATCGTTTTTTTCTTTATTTTGTGATTTATTGCCATTTTGCTATTGGAAAATTAAAATAGTTCCCCTGAGATTTTTTCTAAATTGATTCCTGTGTAATTAATTTGAATTCGACAGCATCTCATAAATATTAATAGTTTCACAAATATACACATATGCATATTATACACACATACATGTGTATGTGCATAAAAACATTTGTTTAATTTATGTCTCTCCCCTTTTGTAGGTTTTTCTTGAGGGGCTGAAATTTGTTTTATTAATAATTAAAACATTATTTTATTTATTTTATAAATTAGACATTTTTGTGATCTTGACATGGAGTCCTTCTCAAGAGAAAAATGAAAAGAAGAAAAATTCAAATGTCATATTGAAGGTTTAAAATGAAATTAAGTTTTAGAGCTTTTAACTGAAAGGGTTATACCCTACAACAACATAGGTAGCAAGAAAAATGGTCCTTCAGACGATCCATAAGCTTAGAAGTGGCTTTGGGATCGACATTACTTCTAGTGTCGTCCGTTTGTTCGCCTGTCGGGCTGATCATGTAAACTTTGTGAATGCAGGTCACATTATAAGAGTTGTCTCGATAAAATTTGGTATATATGACTTTTTGGTTATATAAAAATTGGTAGTTGGATCGGTCATAATTTAAGTGATAAATCCACTTTATTACCCCACCCACTCAATTATGATGATACGAAAAAATATTTTTTCAAGAAAGTTTTTAAAATTAAAAATAAACATACATATGAAACTAGAAAATGCACAATAAAATTATGTTTTCAGATGTTCCATATCTAATCAGATTTTCTTTAAAATGGACCCTAAATTTTTGAAAGGTTATATAACTTTTAAAAATATTAACCTCAATATGGGTATCAAATCAAAGATAAGAATATTAGTTATATACTGAAATTAAGTATTTGAAATGTCCAGTGTAACAACATTAAAAAAATATCCTTTCATAACTTTTCGTATGGACCCGGGTTGCGCAAATTAAGGTGGGCATGAATTAATGCTGCCATTTAGCACAAAAGTGTGTAGAATTGATAATAAAGCACACATATGAAATTTAAGAATGCATAGAGTGAAATTGTGTTCTCAGGTTTTTCCTATCGGGTCAGATTTTCATTTAAATGGACTTAAAATTTTAAAAGTTTAAAAAATATAAATATTGATCTCAATATGGGTATCAAATTCAAGATAATAATATTTGCTTTATACTAAAGTTGTGCATTTAAATAGGTCCAGGATAATAACATCAAAAAATGTCCTTTCCAAATAATTACTTTATTATTCCTGTATAATTTTAGTAAAATTAAATTTATGTTAAAGATGCTTTTAAATCTATGTAAAATAGCGAAGGATCAAAATTTTGAAAGGACATTTTGGTATCCTGGCAGTTTAAAAAAATATCTTTCTTATACTCTTCCCCTTTGTTTAATATCCATATCATGGTCATGCACTTTCCATCTTAATTTTATAAAGTTTTGTGAAAACCACATAACCTTCGAGCTTTAAAATCGGTTTTAAATGAATCTGTCTCTGTCTATAAGCTTTTAATTTGATTTGGTTAGCGATTTTTCTATTTGTAAAATAAGCAGTTGATTAAATTTTATATGTATTGAGAAAACTACTTCCCTTTCCTCTAAAATCCTGTTCACGTAATTTATGAAGTTCCAAAATTATCCAATTTGTTTTCATGTGTAATTTAACTGGGAATGTAGTAACATTTGTATGTATTGTTAGTTAATTATTAAGAGCCACTAATACAAACATATATATAAACTTCTCCTAAATAACAGTCTTCCTTCAGTGACTCTCTTTGGTTTTGTTTTAAAAATCGCCTTTAATTAATCACTTTAATGTGGCCAATTTTGAGGAATTTAATTATTTTCAACAAGAATGAAAACTACATGCTCGATAAAACTGCACTTGTCATTATTAAGGATTAAACAAATGTTCAAAAATCTACGCACAACAATAAATGTTGACAGTTGACTTTCAACCTTCAACACCAACAACAAAAACAAAAACACATTGAATTTATAAAATTCATCCCTCCCTCTTTTTCACTTTTTCCAGTTTCTTTTTTTTAATTTTGTGTTTAGAATTCAGAAGCATCTGAACATAAAATATAATGAAATGAACAGATTGTTAAACGAGAGAAAGAACATTTTGACAAATTTGTTTTAATTTTAAAATTTAATAGTGGTTGTTGTTGTTGGAATGGACAAAATTATACAGGAAAGAAAAAAACATACGGACGGATGGATGAATGGACATATAGAGAGATAAATGAAATGATAACATCGTTATGTGTCTGTTCATACACTCTTACTTTTATTCTCCCATAAATATGCTTTAGAATATATATATTTATGTTTTTGTATGTGTGTGTGAGTGTTACGTTTTTATTAATCAGCTGTCATTAATTTCAAAATGTGGCACATTTAGTAGCGCAACATTTATCAATTTATCAATCATCAATTTTAAAATAAAAACAGCATTTTAATATCGACAGTAGAACAAAGAGTCAGGTCACTTCCACCACTACTACTACACGTTTTTGTTAGCAATAAATGTTTATGGTGAATATTCATGTTATCGCCCAGTTTATATAGGTTTGCTTGAATTTAAGAGCAATTAAAATTATTTGATTTTCAATTCATATACACACACACCCACTTACTCACTCAATCACACATGGAGATAAAAAAGCTTAACCCAACCTTTTTTATGTTGGAAACATGTTGTTTGTCGTAGTTATGGCAATTTTAATAAAATTTACAAATAAATGAACTTTCTCTCTCTTTATATTTCGAGTGTATGTGCATTCACTCATACATGCATATGTCCTTGCATATGTATTATTCATTTTTCAATTGAGCCAGTGATGTAACACAATTTTCATTAATAAATCTAATACAAAAGTTGAAAGTATGATGGATATTTGAAATCAGGGTTTCTTAAGGACAAAGAGGAGAAATTTTTCAAATTTCTGATTATACGCTGTCCTGTTCGGGATACTGCTGGTTGTAGGGTTTAAAATAAAACGTATATGCGAAACCAGAAACTGTCACTTTTTAACGGTTGTCTTTCCTTTTAAATGGACCTAAAATTTTCAAAAGGATATGAAATTTTTAAAAATGTAAATAATTCCAAAATTCATCAACTTATACTAAACTTATGTTTTTGAATCGTTAACTTAAAAATGTCCTTTCGAATCCTTCAACTGATTGGATTTTCTTTTAATTGGACCTTAGATTTTCGGAAGGATATAAATCTTTTAAAATATATAAATTAGTAATCACAATATCGATATCAAATAAAAAGATGAAGCAATATACTAAAAGTTACCCGTTTGAATCCTCCAGGACAATGTAAGAAATGTCCTTCTATGTTTTTTTCTTAAATATCCTTTTATAATTTTATCTCTAATGAAATTTATGTGAAATACGATGTTTAATTGAAATTCGATAGAATATTTTTTCAATTTATATTTCAAAACGATTTTGATAAAAACGAATTAATTCCCACTTTTCTTATAAAAAGTACTAATTTTTAGTACCTATGGAAAAATGGTATTTACTTTCTACTCCGAATAAAATTCTCACTTTTCTGAAACATATTGTAGTACATAATTTCCTAATTTTGCCCAATTTTCAGTACCTTTTTTGAACATAAAGTTCTTTTATTGAAGGTACTTTTTTGCATAACTGTACTTATACTTTTTTTGATGGTACATTTAAATACTTCTTGTATTTTCTCTAACTATGAATTAGTACTGAATTCACAATTTATTAGAATATCGGTCAAATGGTACTTTTTAATAATTAATAATTCATAAGATTTTAAATGTTTTCTTCTTAATGGTACTTTTGTAAATTTATATTTTTATGTTTGCATGGTTGAAATATTTATTGAAATAAAGTGATTTTGAATTTATTTGGTTCTTTTGTTCAATGGTACTTTTTGAGAAGTCCTTTTTATTTTGGTACTAACGTGCACTATGATAATTATTTTAATGTAGTTTTCATTGTCATAAACAACATACTTTTGGAAAAATAATGTTACTGGAAGTTTTTTAATTTGTGGTACTTTTTAAATTAGTACTTTTTAATGTTCTCTTCTTAACTGTGAAATTTTTTCCATTCAGTATTTTCATAATTAAAATATGTTACTGAAATACAGTTAATTTTACATATATTTAGTACTATTTGAAATTGCAACTTTTTTAAATTTCGTATCGAGTTGTGTTTTGGTACTTTTTTCATTTAGTTCTTTTTTCATTTCGTTTTCATTTCAATAAACAAAAACCTTTTTAAAATCTTAAAATTTGAAATCACTATTAAAAAAATCATGTTTTAGCATTTTTTTTTAAATTTGGTACTTTTTTTCGAAATTGAAATTTTGGTACTTTTTGAAGAAACCTTATTTTTTGCAATTTCGTCCTTTCTTTATTCGTACTTTTTTGTAATCAAAAAGTACAAATTTTCTTGCATGAAATTAAGGTACTTTTTGTGGTACTTAAAAAAAATATACTGTAGTCTCTTGCTAAAAATATTCAGTTTCTTTATTCGTACTTTTCGTAAGCGAAGTTTTGATAAAAAGACGTACCATTTGAACAGTGTTTGAATTTCTGACACTTTTGAAAAGTATGTATTTTAGTCCTTTTTAATAAATAATTTTAAAATTAAATTTTAAGAATCTCTGCCTTTTTTGGAATATGGAGCAAATAATTAAAGAGGTGGAATCCAAAGTGATAGTGATATTACTTAGATTGTGCTGCAACAAAAACTGGGTAATAAACTTTTAGTACAATTAGCAAAAATGACTGAAATGGCAAAAAAAGCAAAAAATACGGAAAAAAATGACAAATTTTTGAAGAACTAATAAAATTGAGTGAAATTTAATTTTTATTTCATTTTTGTCTATTTCGAATTAAAATTGTAACAGCTGTGAGTGTGTGTTGCCTGACAGCCTAACTGGCAAACAGATTGTTGCAACAAAAATGCAGTTACACACCAAAAAAAAAAGGTGGCAAGAATAAGGGTGGCAGATTTTAATATACAAGAGGCGCTTTGGGAGTTTCAAATAATAAAAAAAGAAAGGAGGGCGTTAGTGTTAAATAGTAGAATTGTAGTTAAAGGAAAGGAAGGGTGGTTAAAAGGATGGATAGATGGTTGGGTGGGTGGCTGTTCGTTCATGAGCAGGGTGGTTATTGGTGTTGATGAAAATTGAGATGATTGGCATCATGATCATCATGTTGCTGATGATGAAATTTAAATCTACAAAAACATTTAAACAAATGTCTATAAATATGTGTGTCTATTTGTGTATGTGTGAATAGTTGTGAATTTTTTTTAAATGTGTGAATATATAAAAGTGTTTGTAGATTTATTTCAGTTAAGGATTAAAAATTTTTACATTTTAGAACACAGACAACAACAAAAAATCATCAGATATGAAGTAACAGAAAAAAATCATATTAAAATTAAGGTCAGTACCGGGGGGAAAAACTGCATGTTTTTGTTAGTTGTTTTTTGTGTATCTGAAACACTAATAAAATGTAATTTGAATACACCACACATACACATGCAGATGTGTGCATAAATGCAACAGCAGCAAAAGACAGAAATAATAAATAAATAACGAAAAAAAAGACAGATAGACAGACAGACAGTCGTATGGAGTGGGATCACAAAATTCTAAACAAACATTTATGTTAATAAAAACGAAACCACTAAGCTTCCATAACTTTGCTGAAATACTTTTGGATAACTTTTTTCTGATTTTCCATTCTCTTTTAACAAGAGCCCAATATCTCTTCACTGGCCTTAACTCTGGGCAGTTTAGCACTTTTTGTGCCCTGTATGCTTTTAGACTTGATGAAGCTTTTACTTTTCATACCTAGAAACTGAACACTGAGCCAATCGGGCTGCTTTCCTACCGGATGTGTTGGGAACTTTTTTAAAATGCTTTCGATTTCTTGGCTTAGGAAACATCATGTGGACTTTTTGTAGGATCATGTAGGGGTTTGTGGAATAATCTTCAATAGCCTTCATTTTTCTTAAATATAACACGGAATACTTAATGAGTCATTTGGCTATAACTTTTTTCTACTGATAGTTAGGTGTTGTTTCAGATATTGGTCTATAACGTTTAATATACTGAACCGATTCCTCTGATTTTAAACATGAACCATTTCAGGACTGTAACAAATACTCCTGCTAAGTTTCAATGAACTCTGTAAACTATAGTGGATGTGAGCGTGCCAACAGATGTTAGACAGGCGGACAAATCTAAATCGACTCAGATTTTAATTTGACCCAAAAATATATATACATTATAGGGTCTGAGATGATTCCTTCTTAGGGTTACACAAGGAATTATAAAAGTTAATATATAAAAAATTCAAATAACACTTTTGGGTACAAAATTTTTAAAGGAAAACATGTGTTAGGAATTCTTCGATCTCACTCTTTATATGCATACGAACAAACACTGTTTTAATGCAATAAAAATAAAAACAACAAATAAATTTTGTATAAAATCTAAATATGAGAGAATTTACTATTTAACTGAATGCGTGTGAGTTGGGGATAAATCTGTATCTTGTATGCTTTTGTTTTGTTGTTGTGTGCAGTCACATTCACATTATGATGCAAAAGTATCTGGTGTTGCAAATAAACGCATTTAGTTAGACATCGAGCCAGCCAGCCAGTACTGTCTATCAGTCAGCTTAAAGCAAGCAGTTAGTCATTTTGACTGTCTATCTGTCTGTCTGTCTGTCCTTCCCACCGTCCGTCTGTCCTTTGCTTTTATACTTGATTATATTTACTGCTGAAATTGCTCTTTTTTCCTTCTTCTTCTGTGTTTTTTTTATTTTTATTTTGTTCCTGTTTAATGTTGTTGTTGTATTTTTTTATAATTTAAATTACATGTGCTGCGCTATAATGTGCATTCAATTTATTTATGCACAAATGGGAACAATATTT
Organism: Cochliomyia hominivorax; assembly: GCA_004302925.2. Lineage (NCBI taxonomy): Eukaryota > Metazoa > Arthropoda > Insecta > Diptera > Calliphoridae > Cochliomyia > Cochliomyia hominivorax. Next base: position 118,986,121 of record PYHX02000467.1, on the reverse strand, counting down.
TTTTTCTTTCATCTTAATATAAATTTGGTCTTTGTCTGGATAATTCAGGGAGTTGTGGCGAAAGTAGAAGATATATAAAATTTAATTACACGCCTCTCATTCTTTGTATTACAAAATTAACACAAAATATGACAAATCGTTATAAAGATACAAAAACAACAACCTGCACCCCCTCGCTTTTGTTGCACTACAACTGTTATAAAGGAGGTAAAACAGGAGTGCAACCAGGAAGTAAAGAGGGTT